>JACCGJ010005953.1:0-32036 GCA_013407085.1 Atriophallophorus winterbourni
GCAAGCAAACGATGATTTCCCATTTTCAACACATTCAGTTTTTCCCGTCCTCAAACAAATATCGCGAATAGTGGTTCGGCCATTAACTGTTGGCTGCACCGGGATCGTGCGATATGCAAACGAGCAACGAAGAATGATCGTCGTTGGTATCCTAAAATAAGGCAGCAGCTGAATAGATAATATCGTAGGCTGAACTTAGTTTCGTTGAGTCGATGCATCTCTGTGACCATCATTGGTTTCAATGAATTGAATAACCGAAACGGATCGACGGAATCTCGTTGCAAATTTGGTAGAAACCGCGCATAAAACTCGTGAAATAAAGGATGACCATGTATTTTTTTACAAAACCAAGGGATACAAGATCAAGATCTGGAGCAGCATATACAATTATGGCGAACAATAGGCACATTGAGCGAGACCGGTCGAGGTGGTACAGCGTCGTTGGCAATTAATTTTCTGCCAAGCTCGACGTTTCCGAAACCTCTTCTTCTTCCATCGTCTCCCATGATGAGTCGTCGTTTGCGTCGGCATCATCATGATTTGAATGTGCTTCGCCGACGTCTCTCTCTTGATTCTCAGCACTTTCACCGTTTACGCGAGCTTGGAGACGTCGTGATCGCCGAACGGGGGCGGGTGAGTCGACCGCTGAGCCTTCCCATTCACTTGTGTATGTCGAAGAAGTGCTATCGTCACTGCTTGAATCGCTGTCAGACGAGTCGAGAATTTGTGCAAGCTCATCCGCGGTTTCGGCGTTCAACAATTCGTCATCATCTTCATCATTCTCATCATCATCGTCGTCGTCGTCTTCTTCTTCACGGGCATCTTCATCCTCGTCTGGTTCACGACCAGCCTGTAAGGTAAAAGTTGGTTGTTTTGGTAAAAAAAACTTGTAAATGACTGTGCAAGTAACCGCTGACGGAAATCAATTATTGGTGTGGATGTGTGAGCGAACTACCGCATGGTTGAGCTTGTGATCACACTCGCAAAAATTATGTTCGACACGCCTTTAACTCGATGTCGTCTCATCGCTTTGGCGACACGAGAGCAACACCGCTAGTATTCATTACATCAGAATGTATATTAGTTCGCTTTAAAGCGAAGCTGATCTTTACTTTGCTTTCTTACGGAGGTATATCTTTCACAATACTTGACTGACTATGCGCCTGATCTTTGCGGGCATCAATGGGGTTTCAAGTCCGAACTTTTAGGAATATATCGTGTCATGTTTGTATGACAGAGAGACACTTGGTATTTGCTGCCGATTAAACCTTGTCCATGATGATGATGATCAACCTCAACCTGGGCAAGTCAAAATAAAATAATCATACAACATACATACAACCCAAAGCATGGGGTCAATCTCAATTCTATGCTGACCAGGATATGCAAGCGAACCGATTACGCGTTTGATCTTTGTCGTTACTCAAAAGCTGAAGCCTCACTTCACATTTTCTTTTATGTTACTCCATTTTCTACATTGTCTATCAATTTCCCTGCACCGCTTTCGAGACTTTTTGATCACCAGGCATGTTATGAGTTATTTAATCTTGCAAGATTATTCTTAGAAAATGTTTTAAGCAAACTTTTGCTATATATCTTAACTACTCAGTAATGGCATTCTCGTGAAGGATACCCCTCCCTCCATCAAGATTCAGTAAATTTTCAATCTCTGTCTATATATATATATACATATACATATATATATATATATATATATATTGCCTTCTAAAATTTCGTTCATTTATTCCAAGGTACATTCGCCAAATTGAGACCGCTATTGTGTCAAAATTATATCGCCAATATGATATGCAATCTCCCGGTGACATATTTTACTAACTGTATAACGACGCAAAAAAACATTAGTCCACAGCTTTCATCACAATCTTCTCAGAACCCCTGAGTGTAAGGATCATAAGACAACACTACAGAAGATGGAGAACGTGACTAGCAAGGGAACATTTGATAAATGTGTGGTGCAATCGCAATTACCACATACCCTTTTTCTTCCAACGTGATAAATTCGACACTGGGTGATTGGATCACTCCCGTTATTCTCCCCAATTTTCTCGACCAACGCCAACGACTGGCCCATTGTGTCCAGTGACAATTGCTCGATCCGATGTCGCACGTCAACCGACGCGATCAGGCTGTAGTCAATGGCATCCAGTGTGCGGAACATGTTCTGCGTGACCAAACGTCTGCTGCCCAGCTCGGCGTACTCGTCATCATCCCAGCCGAAATTGCCTGGTTTCGAAAAAGGTGGAGAAAAGTGCGATGAATTTCGATGTACCATGTTTGGAGTGGGGAACCTGGCCGAGCACATGCAATTTATGTCTGTGCCGAACTTTTCTAGACTCCAGGTTGATGGTTTCAGGTACATGGTTGGATAGTCTCGCATATAGTGCGTAATCCGTAAGACTGACAGAAGTCTACGCTTAACCGTGTAAATAAAGCGATAACGAAGCAGCAGCGCCGACGTCCAACAGCGGCTATATATTCATGTATGTATGAAAGCACAGGCCTGATCCAGTCAAAGTGCCACACAATCACACACTGTATGTGAACTAAGATACCGTGAGCTTGCCACGGCCGAGACAGATTATTAGAAATGGGCTGGCTGGGATTGGTATTTACCAGCATGATATAGGTTAGGCGAAACCAACACGAATATAGACACTTGATTAAAATCCCTAAGCATAAAGATCAAGTATTCAGTTGATGTGAACATGCACGCCAATCGGGTTAGTGCAAACATAGAAACAGATTAAGCTTATGAACCAAAAAGCTCATTTGCATGCATTTCCATCACACACACCCCACGACCGGTTTCGTGTTGTTGTTTGCGCTGATTAAGTTTATATTGGCACACTTTTTCCGATGAAGGCAGATTAAAACTACTAAAACCGCTACTTTTCCATCACACTTCCTTGCACATTTCAGTATCAAAATACGGAAAAAATTCCTAAGGGTTAGTGAAGTTTACTTGTCAAGCCTATGTCCCATTTCAAACCGAAACAGCCTGGTACCATGCTATGGTAGAACAAGCGCGGGGAAACCCCCACGCTCGTTAATCGCGAATTCGTATAGTTCAAAATCATTAGCATTATGATATTAGATAACGATTATGGTGATCGGTGGAATCGATACGATGAATTCCGCATACTCACACACACACGCGCGCGAGAGTTGACAGGGATTAAAGAACCAGCGGGTAATGTCAAAAAATGATGCTAACCAACAACGTAGGTAAAGCACATAAAATGAAGTCATAAGATAATGGCACTGGAATCACATACCGGCATAGATCACGTCGTTCGTTGCATTGAATTGGATTTCCAAGCGATCGAGCGCTTGCACCGTGTGCAACAATTTCCACGTTCGCACATCCCACACTGCGGACCCAATTATGATCTCTAACCCGTTTGGGTGAAACACGCCGGAAACCAGGTTTTGAAGCTTGTCAAATTTGTGAACCGGGCGATGGGATGAAGAGGTACCGGAGTGGTGCGACTGATAACCTGCATTGGCTGGGTAGGTTCCAGTGCATCGCAAATCCCATACAACACCGTCGTTCAAGACGAGCTGGTCACATGGAGAAAAGGTGGCCTTGTTCAACATGTAGCCACTCTGCTTCGCGGCCGAGAAGAGATCGGCGATTCGAGAACCAGTTGTCAAATCCAAAACCTGCAACGAGTATATGAAAAATCAGAAGTTTGTAAGGTGGTGCGCGTTCCAGAGATGCTAGCAGCGGAATGGGTGCAGCAGGGAAGATATCGTCGGTTTACATAGCTAAAGCTAAACGCCATGTGGTTTCTCGCACTCGGTTAATAGTGTACCAAAAACTACGGGCGTAAGCAGCCAAATTTGAAAATAAATCGAGGTCTAAAAAGAACTCATCCCAGCTTGAACCTCACTCAGAATATTGTAACACTAATGTTGACTTAACACACATTGTAAGAGAAGAGATAATTGTGTCAGATCACTTGAGATCAAATCGAATACTGGCCCAAACGTCAATAAATCTCGAGGATATTTGATCCAACGCTGAGTGTGTCCATCCCCATTTCCTACCCTGCAGTCTATTACGTTATGATTCGCACCCCGAGAAGAAAGCGTCAACCGTTAACCACCCACAAGGTAAGAGAACACCAATTACACAAACGGTGTTTAACGCAACTGTCAAAGGTTCACATGCGTATAGATTACTTACAGGCGAACAATCTAATCTTGAAGCGGACAACAAAACAAGAGAACGCTAATTGGTCGGAGCGTTTACTACGCACATGACACACAACAGGTCACACGCCTATCTATTACTAGCTAATCACGCGATCGCAACATGGACCTCAGCCTATCTGCGCCATTTGTGACCGGTGTGATTTGTATGGCGATTTCGTGTGAATCAGTTTCCTTCAAGCTTTCACTACGTTGGGCTCGTTGGATCGACCTTGAATATCATTCAACAGCATCTGACATTCCTCGTCTTCTCGTGTTTCCGAACAGGTTGTCACTCAAAACGCGAATGCTTGGGGGTTTGCGATTGTTGACAACGGACGTTTCTGCGCTCTTGTGCTGTACCGGAGGGTTATATTATGCATATCATCTGAGAGCTCACGGTCGGGATTCTTCGCTAAAGCACTTCATGCATGTACAGTCCTAGTACTACCCGTTAGTGTCACTAGATCTTCCGAAAGCCCATATTAGATTATGGTGTCAAAAGTAACGAAAGTTAATACTAAACTCGTATGTGCCTCTAAATGGCTCTAAGTACAAAATCAACAAAGTTCGCAAGGGGAAAGAAAAAAGCATCACTTTAGGCGCTCTGTACCGAATGTGACTAGTGTCCAAGAAAGAGGATGCGGTATACAATTGAGAGGGATATAAGGTGCTGTAGGCACTCAGTAAAAAATGCCGATATTACGAAACGCTCTAATGTGAGTGAAACTCGAGTCCAGTGCTCACTTTGGATGGATTGCTTTGAAATCTAAAGAGACGCGATACTCATGAGTAGTTTAGGGCAAATAATTAAAACATATCTAGATTTCTAAACGAACGCAAGCGTGCGACATCTGTCTCCATATGCTCCTACGGGAGATATTACTTGATTAGCAACAAGGGGGTTCATATCACACCCCAAGTTGAAAAGACACCCAGATTTGAAATAGGGATTTAAAGAAAGCTGACAGAGTGTATGGAATGGCAGACCTTGGATTATGTTACAACCACAGACCATATATAAGTTGATAGTCTCAGAATGTCCAGGCAAATTTAAAATAAAAATATATGCAGTATAAATGCAACAAGCCTGGACGCAGACAAAGTACCGCACTGTCCGTTTGTCAAGGCATAGACAAACATAGGAGAAAATGTAAGTGAGACTCCAGCGTGATTCCGCATGCAGCTTACTACCGTTGGTAAATCAATTTAGTACGGTATTGCCTGCGCAGTACACATAAATATTGCAAGAACCGTTAGAATACAATGTTCCGGATGATCGGTGGCCTTTCCGCCAAATCTCCAAGGCAAAGTTACGATGTGAAAATCACTTACCTTGGCCATTTTACCATGTGTTGCAACTAATCGGTCTTGGATGCCAGTTTTGCAAAACTCAGCGTAGCGTGCTTCGGAAACGCGAAATCTGTAAAAGAGCAGAGTGATTGGAATCAGGTGGTGAGAAAAACAAGTATGGCATGGCAACGTGTGGACTGAATGGAGGCTGGTGGCCCAAGTCTCGATTAGATCGACATCGAGTAGACGGGGTTAAACAAGGCAATTGAGAAGACTCGTGTCAATACGACAGCTTTCTCGCGCTCGTCAATAATACGGGTCACGGCAAACTCATCAACACAATAGGAGAGGGTCGTTTTCTGCGTCATACATTTTTCCTGACCAGTTCGAGTCCTAAACCATTAGAAATGCGACGATGAAATGATGGCAATGTTTGGGATTCAACACTCAGTCACTCGCCAACGAAGAGTCATTTTATGGTACGACAAAACAAGAAAATCGTGTCATCCGCTTGTGTATAACTTTTAGCAAATCTCTATGTCGATGTGTTGCTTATCCCTAGAATCACTCTGCCACGCACCTCGTTGCAGGAGACTCTATAAGAGTGAATGTTTCGGTCCAGGTGAGCCATTTGCGATACACACTTACACATAATCATCAGATATTGCTTCCCATGGGCAGTTTGGGTTGGTTGATACTCCTGAGCGTAGATTGAGAACAATTGTTGCCGGCTCGCCCCATTCGGAACAAACTAAAAGTCGTTCACCATTGTGCGTGTGCTCCATCCTACGAATCGTCGATGATTGAACGTGGGACAATTCGATAGGCAAGCTATTTTCCTCAATGTTCACCCATGCGATGGCGCCAGATGTGGTCCCAAGGAACAGACCTTCGTCAACTTTCTGAAAGAGAGAGTGCAAAGTTCAACTCTGGATAAATTCTACGCGTTTGAAAGCTAATAGCTGGAGGTGTAAGTGCTACGTATTGCAATCTAGCGGAAAACTAGTGACCGCAGATTGAGGTGAGACCAATGTAACGGTGTGTAAGCTAGAACACCAAGAGTCAACCTTCAAACATAGAGTGAGATGAAACCTTCGTCATTTCGGAAGTGAATGAAGGCAACATTATGTATGTATGGTGTATGAAATCTGGAGTCAGGCCAAATGCCGCAAAGTCACAGACAGCCCGAAGGCTAAGATACTGACAGGTTTCCCAGCCAGGGACATGCGTGTCTCCGCATGAGGGCAGTATCGGTTGCAAATCAATTTAGCACAGCTTTAGTTGCATAGCATAGATGTACTGTGGTACCCGATGGGTGGTTAAATTGACGCTTCGGCGAATGGAGAGCCTACATCACTTAAAATTACATTCCACTAGCGGTTTGTTAGCATTGGTCCTCGTACGACGAAGGAAGAATGTTTCATTTAAACGCGCTTTCAAACCGCGGTATTTCGTCACGTTTCCTGAAAATATCCTTGTGCATAGTGAAACGATTGCAAATTACATTATTACATGATAGTCGTATTCGTTCCTTTCTATCCGACATCCCATAACCCTAATCACGGCTTTTGTAAAACCTCATAGGAATAGTACCATCCGCTTCCTGTGGCTTCAAAGCTTTCACGTATGTGTCAAACCTATTAGAAAACCATCACATCCAGAATTTTAGAATTGACAGCAAGAAGGAGGCATACAAAACGCTATAGCTTCATCTCAACACGACGTAATTGCAGATTTAAAGTATAAAACTGCGAAAAAACATACGGGGAAACAGCAGGAGGTCAGCAAATCGTCATCCGCCTCTCGAATAATCGCAGTGGATAGGAATCTCCGATGCAAGAAATGACGGTCATCACGCTTGGAAGGCCGCAATTTTGGTGACGCGAAAAGCGCCTCACGCGCCAGAATGCGTGTAAGGCAGTTGGTCTGCTTGTTTGGCCTGGGTTCTGGGCAGCGGTGAGGATGATACAGTGAGAATTTCGGACACATCGAGACCGGGTGTGGACACTGAGCGTGTTGATGAAGCAGGAACGATTCCACCACTTTGGAAAGCGTCATTTCCGGTGCAGGTTGATTGCTTATTGGTTTCAAGTAAATATTTTGAATTGTCGGGCGCTCGAAACGGTCGCGATAAGCCTATGAAGGGCATAAAATTGAAGCCGCTACAATTATGACATGCTTATCGAGATAACATGGGAGTTAAAAAGGCTGCATAGTACAGTGGTCACTAGTGATCTCAAATGACCCGTGGCGCAGGTTCGATATCCGTTCACGGTAACAAATTAAAAATGTGCCTTGACCGACAACTTTTACATGCATGGGATAGCACACACTTCTATTTCTATTTTTACAATATCTGTCTAGGTCTGGGCAACCTAACAGTATCTTAGCCCACGTGCAGTCTCTGACTGTGCGGCACGTTGCCTGAATCAGGCTTGTGCTTTCATCATACACAAACCTGATCCAGGCAAAGGGCCGCAGAGTCATAGACTGGGGGTGTGGGCTAAAATAGTGTCAGGTTATCTCAGCTTAGACAGATATGATAAATGAAAATAGAATAGAAATGGCAATGAGACTCCACCGTCTTTTCGCATGTAGCTTATCACCGGTGGCCTGTCAATCTGGCACGGTGTTCGCTGAATAACACTGAAGTAACGCACTATTGCACATCCGTGCACCATTCAGACATGGCAAAATTTCTTAGAATTTGAGTAATCGTGAGTTTAGCATACTAGGTTGTTTTCTTTCACAACCAAAATACAGACTTGCGCTACACATTCGCACATTTTTGGGAAGCTGAGGAAACGGAATTCGGCGGACCAAAATTAAAATAAACCAGTTCAATCGTTGCTGCAAACAGTTAAAGACCTGTGCCTGCGCCTGTGCATTTTGAGTCAACTTACAGGGACACGGATAACACGAGGCTCAAAGTTGTAATGGTCTAAAAAGCATTTAGCTTAACAATAACCATAGGATGGAGTTATGAGTTATATACAATAAAAAGAAGAAGAACAGGAAAACTCATGTAGTGTAAATAGTATCAAAATTTGGGTTTTCTCTCAAGTATTTGTCCAAATTAGCTTTAAAAATATCCAGGTTGGCTGAGTGTGTAACAATGGAGAGGAGAGTGTTCCATGTGAAGCTTACACGTACAGCATACGAATATCTTCTACAGTTCAGTCTTGAATTGGGAATAAGCACTGTAAGTTCATGTTTCCGACTGGCATGGGGTGGCGAGCGTGAAAAGTTTGGACAAGGGATGGTTAGGGACGTGCATAATGTTGTACATCAGTATGAGGTCACCTCTTAGTCGACGACAGCGAAAGTCTAAAAGATTGAGACTCCTCAAACGTTCTTCATATGGTTTAGCAGCTAGTCCGGGAGTCAAAAGATGTTATTTCGTTATGCTGAGATTAACTAATCGATTTATGAATATGAGCAGCATCGTACCTCCCGGAAAACAGACAAGGGGGAAGGGAATCAAAGCGTAATTCAATCGATTCGCATGTAAGTTTGTGGTGACGACAATTACAGCCATGTGCCGATGTCGGTGAATATTGTTGACGAACAGACGAATCACAAAATGATGACGACTAGCAGCAGCAAAGTCACCAGAATGAAAAGTGGCATTTCAAATCAAAAGCTTTTAGAATAAAATAAGTCACCTTGGGTGTTTGGACTGATGTTTGGGTTGGTCGAACCTTGGTCAATTTCAAACTAGGAGTTGGCGGAACTACGTCCGTAAAGACATCGCCTGCAGCACCAGGGGCTTCCGGAATACTGTCGATTGCAGGTTTGCTGAAGTCCGATGTGTTGGGCACAGGGATTATGGTTGGTGATAAATCTGAAGACGACCGATAGGGTGGAGTTTCACCTGGAGGTCGACTGAAATCGTCGTAAAGTGGAAGCTGCACGGGAGTGTTTGGAACCACTTTCAGATTGGCCTCCCGCTGGAGCGTTTCAGCAGATTGATGTAACCCTTCAGATAAAATAGTTTGAATCGAGATTAATGATAGCGAAATGGGGCCAATAAACGAAAACACTACTGTGACCTTACCGCAAGCAATGGAGGAACCCGCTGATGGCGGTTTGAGGGTTTAAAAGATCATCATATAAGCGATAGTCTAGCCACCACATGTGCAGTATCAGTTGGGATTGTACACTGGCAACATTACCACCGTTAGACGCAAGCTTCGTAGCCGAGTTTACATATTTAATTATAGAAGAAACAAGATAACAGGTATTTTACGTTTATCACTATATTAAGGATAACGAAGGTTTCAATTACCAAACATGATTGAAAATAGAATGTGGAGAAAGTTCAGGTTGAAAAGGTACAACCAAATCAACTTAAGTCACATTAAAAAGATACCTGTACTTACAGCTAACGACGGTCGTGGCCGATAACATACATGCCGAAATAGTTGTTCAAACACCGAAACAGATGATGTCACAGCACGTGCCAGCTGCCTATTTATCACGTGATGCTACGATAACCAATGGGTGCAGTTCTGTGTGAAAATCGCGGGTTACGTGGATAGAGGCTAACCATAAATTCCCTTATTAGAATATAATGCCTGATCTAATGAAGCGTTGTGCACTGATGTGCAATCGCGGGCAGCAACTTCTGTGCTGTGCACCGACACCGTGCTAAATTGATTTGCCACCGTAAGTACCTGCATGCGTGAAAAACGCTTGTTTCCGACTGGCACGGGGTGGCGAGCGTGTAAAAAGTTTGGACAAGGGATGGTTAGGGACGTGCATAATGTTGTACATCAGTATGAGGTCACCTCTTAGTCGACGACAGCGAAAGTCTAAAAGATTGAGACTCCTCAAACGTTCTTCATATGGTTTAGCAGCTAGTCCGGGAGTCAAAAGATGTTATTTCGTTATGCTGAGATTAACTAATCGATTTATGAATATGAGCAGCATCGTACCTCCCGGAAAACAGACAAGGGGGAAGGGAATCAAAGCGTAATTCAATCGATTCGCATGTAAGTTTGCTGGTGACGACAATTACACCATGTGCCGATGTCGGTGAATATTGTTGACGACTACAAAATGCGACAGCAGCAAAGTCACCAGAATGAAAAGTGGCATTTCAAATCAAAAGCTTTTAGAATAAAATAAGTCACCTTGGGTGTTTGGACTGATGTTTGGGTTGGTCGAACCTTGGTCAATTTCAAACTAGGAGTTGGCGGAACTACGTCCGTAAAGACATCGCCTGCAGCACCTAGGGGCTTCCGGAATACTGTCGATTGCAGGTTTGCTGAAGTCCGATGTGTTGGGCACAGGGATTATGGTTGGTGATAAATCTGAAGACGACCGATAGGGTGGAGTTTCACCTGGAGGTCGACTGAAATCGTCGTAAAGTGGAAGCTGCACGGGAGTGTTTGGAACCACTTTCAGATTGGCCTCCCGCTGGAGCGTTTCAGCAGATTGATGTAACCCTTAGATAAAATAGTTTGAATCGAGATTAATGATAGCGAAATGGGGCCAATAAACGAAAACACTACTGTGACCTTACCGCAAGCAATGGAGGAACCGCTGATGGCGGTTTGAGGGTTCTAAAAGATCATCATATAAGCGATAGTCTAGCCACCACATGTGCAGTATCAGTTGGGTTGTACATGGCAACATTACCACCGTTAGACGCAAGCTTCGTAGCCGAGTTTACATATTTAATTATAGAAGAAACAAGATAACAGGTATTTTACGTTTATCACTATATTAAGGATAACGAAGGTTTCAATTACCAAACATGATTGAAAATAGAATGTGGAGAAAGTTCAGGTTGAAAAGGTACAACCAAATCAACTTAAGTCACATTAAAAAGATACCTGTACTTACAGCTAACGACGGTCGTGGCCGATAACATACATGCCGAAATAGTTGTTCAAACACCGAAACAGATGATGTCACAGCACGTGCCAGCTGCCTATTTATCACGTGATGCTACGATAACCAATGGGTGCAGTTCTGTGTGAAAATCGCGGGTTACGTGACATAGATCTTAACCATAAATTCCATATATATATATATACTATATATATTCATCATATACCGCCATCCATACCATAATTCGAAGTCCGATGATTGTAAATCGCAAAATTTACCTTTAGAGACCAAGTGACGGAAAATCAAGTCCAGCAACTCCTCTTGATCCCATTGTATACGAGTTTTGGCTACAATCTCAGCCCGTCTGACGCGATCCAGAGACATGTCCCCAGATAGTACGCCATCCGACAGATTACCGACCACTAAACGAATTAGCAAAGTCGCGTAACGGCAGAATTCTGCATGTTCCGTCAATCGATCTGGTAGAACAGGTTCTTTCATCAAAACTGAAATGAAAAAGAGCTTTAGTCGATCAACACTCTGAGTTAAATTTTAATGCAAAAACCAATTTAAAGATCATGGATAAGAATACGTTCAACGATATAAAGTAGCTGCACACGTGAAAATGTAGCAAAAACTACAAACCATAGATTTGCAGAGATCCAGGTGACATGAATGTGGCATGTGTCAATGAAAAGGCCATTACAAGAAATCCACTGTGGTTAGTGATATCCGAATTGCAGAACAGGAGAGCTGAGATTGCCTTGACTAGCTAGATTTCGGAGCGCAACAAAACCTTGATCGGCTGCGTTTATGTTGCACGCATTTAATTGGCTTGCCAAGTCCCCTAAACTTTATTCTTTGAAGATACCGTTCGGTTCTGAGTATACACAAGTCAAGCGTCGAGATATCGCTGCAATCAATGAGTATAAGGATACCCCCTCAAAGGGTATCGATGCAAGGTAAACAAATAGCGGAAACGGCACAGGTTGTAACTCAGCAATCAGTTGAGCGAAACGCAATGAAATGTTTGTCAACTAATTTTGTCGCCTACTTGACCCTTCAACGCTGCCAAAGCCTTCCAAACACGTGGAAACCTGAGAATTTGAATGACTTGAAGCTGGTTATAGCAACACAAAGACACTCGTGAAAACGTACGTTGCAACAACGCTTTCGTGAACAGCGGGAGCTTGGCCAGCATGCTTCGTACTTCCTCGGATCGAGCTAAACCGACTAAACCACGACAAGCCAATGTGCGCACATTATCGGCATCGGAAATCGGTTGTTTGCATTCCAAATGGATCAACAATGCCATGATCCCGTGCTGACGCCGAACGATGTTCCACAGATGCGCTTGCCGATGTAACAGACGTAGCGATTTGCTGTGTTCCAAAGACGGTGGGATGTTCGATTCCGAAATGGTGCTGGGAAAAGACATCGATCTGGCACCGTTGTCGGGGTCAGTAGGCGGATGTCTGTTAACGTCGGAAGGAGGTGGGGAGTGTGCGGAAGACACCGATGGAAGATCCTCGAGCTTACGTTTGCGGTTAGAACGGTTGTAACTGCAGCCGGAGGACAAACGGTGTGGTGTCTGTAGATGAATATAAATATTGTTGTTTATATCAACATTTGCAAAAATTATTCGTTTTTACAAAAGCAGCAAACATGAAGGAAACCTGCTTGGCGTTTGATTCTAATATAACACAATAGTTCAGGAATCATATCAAGTTATGTAGTGTCGCATTATTGTTTACTTATTATTGTAAAATACTAGAGTTAAATCGAAAAAAATGTAGGGATAAAAGAATGGTTTTGATGATAAGGCTGACATCGTGAAATGTTCGGAGGTCTAAACCATAGATGAAATTGAGAAGTACCCAAAGGCATGAAGAGGCATTTTTAGCTGCAGCTGACATTACTCCGTTGGGAACTTTCAGCGTACCGAATGCTTAACTGCCACACAACTATGAAAAATTAAAATCCTAAAAGATGGGTAAGGGTGGGAGTTAAATAGCTACGGATTCTATAGAAGAGAAAGCACAAACAAACTGGGGAGAGGTGCCGACATCTCGAATGGAACATGCATTCAAACAAGTTTCGTGAACGAATAGAGCGACATCAGCATGGCAGCTTCCTTGCGGCTTTCACTGTCATGCATCATAACAAGCTTTTCTCGTCACTCCGCTTGACAACATACAAGGTTAGGCAAACACTCCAAGAGGATGCTAAGTGCAAGACCGCCATTGAACACGGTTTCGGGACATATACTGAAGCGTAACTAGCCATTGCAATATCTGATCGCGGGGACACCAGCCTGGAAGACGCGCTGCGCCGGCTTTGGAAAGGTTACTAGTAAGGGTTTTTAACTGCTTATGCCATGTGACGGTTTGGCCACCCCGAGGTTTACGCCAATCAGGATGTGACGTCGCAAAAAGAATCTGTTTCGGAAGTCGGTGGTTCGGCATCCGTAAAAAGTGACCCTACCAGCGTAACCTACGCATGTTGATTTGCTTCTCTATATCAACATTACTACCGAACTCAATCTAGTAAGGCTATGACAAGTGCAGTTAACATAAACCTTTCATTCTGTCTAGGACTGAGCAACTTGAGAATATCCTAGCACACGTGCAGTCTTTGACTGTGCGGTACTTTGTCTGGATCCAGACTTGTGATTTAGCAAAGTGATGTAAATTATGCTGCATTGACGAAGCATAGAAAGCCTCACCTTGAAAGACGGTGATGTGACGCCATTGTGATTCAATCGGCCTGTCGCTCCATGAGACTGTTGCATGCTGATGTTCGTCGTGACTGCGCTGGAGCTGTTCGTTGTGGTTGGTTGTAGGTGTGAGATCACACGGCTCGCGGGAATCGGATTGTCCGGGTGTTCGTGGTCGGCAATGGGACGATAAACCAAAGTGGAAACGAACGCTAAAATAGCTTTGTGCACCGCGATGTCCCAGCCGTCATCTTCACGAGAAATGCTGAACAGCATACTACGGAGACAATATGAGGATGCAATATTATTGTATGCGAGCGAAAAAACAAAAGGCAAAATGTCAAAAGTGATTATTCATTTGAGGTAATTTATGGTAAAGACTATATATACTGTGGGAAAGTAATCTAAGAGTTTTTAGACTCGTTTAGAAGTTTACTCAACGGTTGATCGACCGAGATAATGGACTGTGGATAAAGCTCATTATCACCGGTAGCATGTAATGAATACTTAAGTGCCATACAATCATGAAAAAGTAAAATCCCGAAAGATGGAGAAGAGTGGAACTTAAATAGCTGTGGCTTCTATAGAAGAGTAAGCACAAACAAACTGGGAAGAGGTGCCGACACCTCGAATGGAATATACATTCAAACAAATTTCGTGAACAAGTAGAGCGACATCAGCATGGCAGCTTCCTTGCGGCTTTCACTGTCATGCATCATAACAAGCTTTTCTCGTCACTCCGCTTGTCAACATACAAGGTTAAGCTTAGTGCAAGATCGCCATTGAACACGGTTTCGGGTAGAGTGAATAAAGCTAGCGCAAAACAAAACGAAATTTCGGCAACACATTTACAAATGAGGAAACTTTGTTTACAAACATCCCGGACAGAACAAAGCTTCAATAAAATACTCACTCAACATTGTGAATTGAACCTTGTCGGGGAAAACTGAATGAATGATGGAACCCCAACATGATGGAGTTGTTGGAAGAGAACAGGCCCTGGTGATCAAGGACATCACGATCCCAATAAAAATCGCAATGTCTAACGTACTTCCAGATTCTGATATACAGTAAGACTTTTGAATTAAACTAAACCTTCAAACGAGGTAATAACCTTGGAGCTTTTAAAGTTCGTCTAGCCTATAAGTGCATGGGAAATCGAAAGAGTGTATCCAAGCAGCCAAAAAGTATTAGATAGTGGTGAGATTCGATGTGTCAAAAGAAGATATGTCAAGCACGTTATTCATCTCGAAGATACAAACCTCGAAATGTACTCTGGAAAACTAGATAACACATGAGCGGGAACTGGGAGTTTATTTCCCCCACAACACCAAACATTCACGAGACAATTGGACTAGCTAATACCCATTTACTCTGCGGTAAAGGCTATGGATAAGAAGTGTGTTGAGAAATGAAGAAAATGGAGAAATAATCCGGTGAACTTGATATGAATAAAAAAAACCATTCAGCCCAAAAGGTATTCGTAGTCGGATACCTATTTGTTCGTACCACGATTGCACTATATTTGACATATCGAAACGCATTAGGAACGGTATAAGTGTGCCAATGGAAAAATGATGTTGCAACACAAAGCTTCATTTACCATTACTTGCCCAGCCATGATCACTTAAGTTGCTTAGCAGAAGGGTTCGCAAGTCAAGCGTAGTTCAGTTCCTCTACGTGTGGAGGACGGCAGTTTGAGGTGAATATATGTAATGCATGGTTGATGAGAGCCGGTAAACAATACCTCGAGTTGATAACATGAAAAAGCTGAATGTGTAGGCCGTTAAATTTACACTGTAAATATTTCACAATTGTTAATTTTGATATCCGAACTTGGTTTATCTATATTCTTTTTGGATAAATTATGTTAGATGGATTCGACATCCGCATGCTTCGAGTATATCAGAGAAAAAATAGACAACGTATCCAAAAATGCAATACTGAAGAGGAATTCTGAGTTTAGCTACAACGCCTAGTACTCAGAAATCCCCGAGTTAGTGATCCCGTAAAAGGCGGAATATTTATCCACAAAGGAGGAGAGACACCAGAGTGCAGTCCTTGAATGTGCGGCACTTTGTCTGGATCAGGCTTGTGAGTTCATACATACACATGCATCCAGTGATCCCGTAAATCATTTCTTCATATTCGGTATATATAAAAACTAACAATGCGATTGAGACAGTGATGATCAGAAACGAGCATTTCTGGGTATAAGGAAAACAGCAAATATGATGCTACATGGCTTAAGAAGTCACGCTGTCCGGATTAAGGGAGAACAACTCACTGTAAACCGTTTACACGTTCGTCAATTCCCCCCTCATTCACTGGATTCCCGTCAGCGGCTTCGTTGGATTCCGACTCCTCACCGTTGGAGTGATCTCGAGCACGACGGAATCTACGAGCATCCGCAACAGTGGCATTGTTCGATGTGAATTGCTCCACCAGATCCAACATTTGAGTGATAAATTCACGCCGATTTTCTCGACTATTCTCTGCTCCCGTTGCGTCCGGTGACGGCAAGTGCACCGTCACGTCGGCAGATCCAGAGAACGGACTACCCCCTGAGCCATCTTCACCATTAAACTCAGGCGTCAGGCTCAAAAATGTTGCCGCGGCTGAATTCAAACTAGTCGGGAATGAGTAGACATCCGTGCTGGCAATTTCATCAGCCAAGTCGTAGGTGAACGACATCATGTTGAGGATGTCCACGGCCAGTCGGGTACACTCGTTCCGGCAGGGCCATGAATTGTGTGAGTACACGTTGCGAGCGATAATGCGATAGAGCACAGCGATCGCGCCACATTCATGAAGTTGTTTCGTAGGGGCCCAAGTGTATTCGGGGCGGATGCGTGAAATTACAAGCACGGTAAGGCGGGACATTTGTTCTTGTGTGTATGTGATTGGCTGAAACGAAATTGAGTGAAAGGGAGAGTTTGAGCGGTATAAGCTTGGCACCAATTTTGTTGATTTTAGGATCGTGTTTTGGCATATGTAAATCGAAAATCTAAAAAAGAGGCGTCAGGCAACTGAGATGCTACATGCTTCATTCTTTATAGCATGCTGATCTTTTACAAAAGTGGTACGGCGTCGGCGTCAAGTATGAAAAAATACAAAAGCAATACTAAGCAGTACGATCATTACAAATGTGTATCGCAACACTAACCCGATAGCCAGCTGCAGCCACGGATCTTGGGGGCTCGTCAAATATGTTGGCCAAAGATGGGTCCAATTCATCGATCCAGAGAAGTAAGCTGACCTCCAAAAATCTTCGAATGGCAGACAGACTAGCTCGAACCACGTGCCAAGAAGTAGTGTCCTTGACCGAGGGTGGATTGTCCTCCGTCAACCGAAGGGGAAGCACACAAATCTGACAAGTGAATATAAAATAAAACCATGAGTAAGGACGTCAATTGCATGAAAATATGCCAGCGATGTAGAAATTCAAGGTAATTCTCAAAAGAAAGAGGTACACACAAAATGTTGACTGTTCTCTAGTACCAGCGAGCGTTAATAAGAGAGCCGCAGTAGTGTGTACCATTTTCACGGAGACTACAGGATTCTATTTATTTTAGATATTTTCTCAGTTTATTTTGCCGATATGTTTTGTTTACCTCTTAACAATCGCGCCACAACTTGATTGGTATATTGTCTGGCTTCAAATATAATCCTCAAGAGGATGGCAATGATGATGACGGTGGTTGCCGACAATCAGCAGTACAGAAATATAAAAATGCATACGGATTAACTTATGTTCGGGGGAAGTGAGCGGAAACAATGTTGAGCAGAGCGTAGTAAGTGAGAACGAGTCACGGTGACAAGTTGTTGTTAAAAAGATGCACTCGGATAATAAGCTCAATCAAGCAGCAACGGAAAAGACGATGGCAACATCCAAGTTGACTAAATTGTCGATTTAAGCCAACAGAAACCAGCCGTCCTGAGGATTTGCATGGCATGACCACAAAAAGTTCAATCTGACATCGTTCTGTTTCATGGTGCATTACTGATTCTCGAGTGAGAACGAATAACGTCATCAGGATAAAGATAGAGAGACTGTCATCCGAAAGTTAAGAGATATACTCATCGGGTAATACGCGAATAAACACGGCACCACTTTGCAATTCGTAAACGGGAGAGGGTATGCTGTACATGATTGCTACAACTTTCCGGGTTCGACGTTAAGAATTCTTACTTGAATGCAACTGTGCACGACCTTCGGGGTAAGTTGACAGTTTTGATCCGGTTTGTTATAATGCGAGGAGTGCCTGAATCTACTATTACGATTCGAATCATTTCACCCATGTCTACGTAGGGAATAAATTTGAACTTGTAAGCCACTGTTGGTGAAGGCTGACACGACCAACCTGTAAATCACACGTGCCCCCACATACTTAGATGAGTTAAACGAAAACTCCGCATTAGGTGCAAACCGCACGAAACAGGTCACGGGGAGTGTGAGTGTGTGTGACGGTAATACATGCAAATACGGATTTTTCGGAATCAATATGATTTCAGGAGTTTGATCGTCGATCCTCGTTTTAGCTTCGTGCACAATTTTACAACATTAAAAACAAGTCAATGATTCTGTTAAGGGGAAGATGGTTATTACTTTCAACTGGCGATTAAATTGAATTCTACGTGAGGTTGTACTCAAAATGAACCGGGAGTAAATAACTGGTAGAATTTCATACAAAATATGCGATTACGGGTCAATCAATGCATAAACAGAGCGGAACTGCTTAGCTATCAGTTTAGATAGTATGATTGATTTGCAGCCTGTGTCAGCAATAATATGACAGAACAAAGATAACGATGCAATACATTTCTTGAACGTGGAAAAAACGTTGAATTATGTTCACTGATGTTGGATATGACCAATAATACAGAACGGTGCTTCCCATACTAGCGGATTCATAGACCTGAATAACGTTGTAGGAAGAATTTGAGCTGTTGGGATTGTCGTGATTAATGGCCAGAGTAAAGTAATCAAAAGTCAGATGTCTACTGGTTACCAAAGTAACCGATTCAATGCATCACATCGGTTAGGAACCAGCACGTACCGCATTAAACAGATAGACCAAGCCATTTTGCGCTGCGAAGAGACGGAATGTGACACCGTAACACAGAACCAGATTGATGAAAAACAACGCGTAACAACGAGCCGATGGATGAGAGCATTCAACCAACCACAAAGCATAGCGGATCATTTCCACGAGGACCGGTTCCGGGAGTTGGCAGACCTGTTTGAGGAGAGAACAAAGTTGTGAACACAGAGTGACAGTTGAGAAAGTTTGGTCTCAGATGGAGTTACGAAATAGACTGTTCACGGGTAAATGACTTTTACACGTTAACTAGCTGTATTTTTAACGGGTAGTTGAGAAATACAAAACATAGTTAAATTGCAGTTGAATTAAGTAACTGATTCAAAGAATCTGATCAAATATCGGTCAATGGAATGGGCGATTTCATTTGAAACGTGTGAAAGTCTCCGGGTTGTGGGAAATCGGCAATCACAGAAAGTTCAAGGAAAGCAGGCCAGATCCAGTTTCTAATTAATGAGAAAACATCAACTCCTTTGATGGCAGACAATTCATGCTTGCATGTGTTTGAAGATTAGGATACGGGGGAGGATAGCTAACCGTACACGTTGTTTCCATTACATCTGCACACTCTGGCAGCAAACAAAAGATAACTATTGTCACCAAAAGCATATCCCTTCATTTTGGAAAATGTTATGTGATGCAATAGATCGAAATGTATTGTTTAACATGTTGCTGTTGCATGTATTGTTAGCACGTTGACCTCAATGCCAATTAGAATTTGTGGTCAAAAATCCAGGTGATCAGTTACGCTGGATGACTTATTTCGAGAAAAAGTTTATAAAACCACTAAGTATGTACTATGTATGTATGAAAGCACAAGCCTGATCCAGGCAATGTGCCGCACAGTCATAAACTGCACGTGGGCTAAAATGCAGTCAGGTTGCCCAGGCTTAGATAGATATGAGAAAAATAGAAATAGAAGTGGCAGTGAGACTCCAGCGTGTGTCAGCATGCAGCTCACTACCTGGGGCAAATAAATTTAGCACGATGTTAGCCGCACAGCACAAAAGTACTGCACGATTGCACATCTGCGTATTTATATAGACATGCATGTATGAAGGAAATCACAAATCTGATCCAGGCAAAGTGCCGCACAGTCATGGACTACAGAAGAGCAAAGATACTGTCAGATTTCCCAGGCCCAAACAGAAATGAGAAAGAAAATACAAATTGCAGTGAAAATACAATGTGCTTTCACATGCAGTTAACAGCGGTGGTACATCAATTTAGCAGCATATCAGCACAGAAGTACTGCGCGTATTGAGTATGACTGAACGCTACATGCATGTTCGCAGACAGTAAACTCGTCAGTTCGGTGGTAAACGAAAAGAAAGAAACCAGGATAATCGTATGCAGGGCCACGTGTCACTTAATTTAATCTCATGTTCATTCAACATCGCTTTTCATAGCTTTCCGGTGTTTAGAAACAAAATATAGAACCAAAGTGGTGGCCCTAATACCTTAGGTATGTTCATAGACCTTTAGTTCCCAAAGAGATCAGCTAAAGCTTCCTAAGAAAGCTTGAGAGACGATTGATTGGAGCAATGACCGATGACGGTTGGACTGAGATTTCTTAATCATTTTTCCGTATCATGACGAGTAAGATGGTCTCTCAGAGAAGATTATAATGCAGGCGAATGTGAACAATACCCACAGAAACGAACGTTTCAGACTAGTTAAAATTTTAATTAACAATCAGCTGGCCGCAAGCCAATTGTCGATTTCAGCAATCGAGGTAAGATATCAGCTACCCATGTTTTGTAGAATATTATGAAGTTGAATTTTGAAATAATTGAGAAAAATGCCATGAACCAACAAAAGTGTTGATAAAACATGAAGCATTCACCTGTGCTACATGGTGTTAGATGGTGGCTTAGTATGAAAGCACAAGCCTGATCCAGGCAAAGTGCCGCACAGTCACAGACTGCACGTAGGTTAAGATGCTGTCTGGTTGCCCAGGCCTAGACAGATATGAGGAAGAAAAAAGAACAGGAAATGGTAGTGAGACTCCAGCCTGTTTCAGCATTCAGCTCACTACCTCTGGCCAATCAATTTAGCACGGTGTTAGCCGCACAGCACAAAGTACTGCACGATTGTACATCCGTGAAAAAGATAAAGATCTCAAAATGAAGAGGCTAGAAAAACCTACGCGCTCCATTGCATCTTCGAAATACGAAGTATAGTAGAGTATGATTCCGACCGCGGTAGCAGCGACTGAAGGACGAGGGACGCCAAGAACGGCTTGTAACCCCCCGTGGTCCACGAATTCCAAGTAGACGCAACGATGACACATCAAGTTTCCCAGCAGACGTAGTGCCGAAAAAGTCAACCGAATATCGCGTGCTGCCATTTCAGGTGAAACCCAGGTGTAGATCAGATTGAGTATGCCTCGATCAAACATGCAAGGCATGAGCTAAATAAAACGCGGAATGGAAATGATTACCGCAGTGGTTATCGTAATAGAAACAGAAATATTACATGCGTTTCCATCACAATCAACAACCTCACAAGCGGTTTCGTGCTGCTTGCAATCATCAGGTAGGGAGAGTATGATTAGAATCCACATGCCTTGAAACAGAAATATTTTATCATCACCAAAAGATAGGAACAATATCTGCCTGTTTGTGGTCAATATAAATATATAGAAAGATAGAATTTCTGAAACTTTTTTCATTTTCCTAGATGCCCTAATGTAAAGCAAGTTTCGAGAGAAACCGGTTAAGAAATGAGCGGTTTAGTGCTCTAGACAGACAGCTACGCACAAGCGGTAAACTTCATGGCACACCGTAGGATGCGATTAGATGCAACAAGGCCAGCGGGCTAAGCCATTGAACAAACGATGAGTGGTGCCGGCAGTCATTTGCATTATATTACGAAATCATTTTCTGAAAAAACATCTTCATGCTGTAGGCTGCTCTTATGACAAGATATTGTGAACAAGATAAACCGCACCATCTTGTCCTTCAGTGCGTTCGGTGTACTACGGGGTGAAAACCTGCTGCGCGGATAACAACTATGCTAAACAGCTCTGTTATAAAACTAAGCACGTGTGTAACTTAAAAGGGCACATTTGTTCTTTATGAGAAAAAAGAGAAAAAGTATCAGATACTAGCCAAGCTGTGGTTCAACATTCCTACAGAGATTGTGATTGCTTTGAAGGTGATAAAAAATCTTATAATCTGCAACCCCTAAAATATTGGTCACCTTCAGTCAGTAGACTGTAGTCGCCTTTGGGGTCTGCCATTATTATTCAGAACATGGCGGAGCAACTGGAAAGCAAGCTATATCTATTAGCTAACCAACGGTGGCACAAAAAGACTAGCCCTCAAACAGGCAACATGAAAGGTTCGGTAGATGCCCAGAGGATTTGGTAATGTCATCCTAAGCATCAGATACACCAGGAAGCCGATTTTCATCACTCAAAGATTCAATAGATTGGCAGTCGATATGGCTACGTTTGCCAGATGGAGTAATGCATTATACGAATTGCACTCCATTAAAAATTAGATGCCCATATTAGCTGCAATAGAGAGAGCAGATTTTAATAGCGATGGAAACCTGTGAAATTAGACTGAGTTCCGAGTGGAATACCGGTAGGGTTACGTGGATCAATATTTATGTTGCATCAGACTAGTTAACATCATCAGCTAAACTTTTTCAAAATACCCTGGGCAAACAATACCAGCACGACTAACACCATTTGAACAAAATTTACACAGTGGTCAGGTTGCACAGTCTTGAAATGAGATATCCTCTGGCCGTGCGATCGACATCTGTTGTTTAAAGAATTATTTGCTTTTTATAACAGAAGGATCAAGACAACAAGAATATGACGCGGGACATCGTGGTTAAGTAGCATTTGGTTAAAAGTGCACTGATCATTGGCTGTCAATAGTTTTAACACGTTATAGGAGAGTCTTCATCGTTATCGTGGCTGGTTTTCGAACCCTAATGTCCGTTGAAAGCCACAACCCGGTGAACACTTCTGTTAACTACACCGGGGAAAATTAACACTACACTCGATTGAGAAGATTTGACTACCTAGTCGAGGTCCCGATTAGTTCTGAGAAATGACTGAAGCTTTTTGAAAAAAATGGCTGAAAGCTGAAAACAGTGTGTGGTATTTAATGGAGGTTTTGTCAGTTGATTTGAAGCAGTGTCCAAAAATTCATCAGCGTATGCAATGAACTCGAAAATAACTTATATTTTTATCTAGGTTGTGATCAAATGTTGGTTAAGTTATTCATCAGCTGGTTTGTTTACGTTCTGGTTCAGACGTGCGTTCAATAAGCAGGAGCACCGTTTCAGAGATTAATCGTGATGATTGACATGTAACTTACATCTTGATATTCAGCGACCGAGAGTAAAAATGCGATAGATAAACGAATCTTCATTTCAATTGTCGGTTCGCTCAAATGAAAACTTCCCAGAAGACTATTCATTCCGAGGTTTTGGATGTTTGGTCTATCTGATAGGCAGGGATAATTGAGAAAACAAGTGAGCCTACCAATTGCGACCTCTTCCTTTAGCTTCTCCGTGTAAATAGTGAGCCTTTGCATCACGACAGGGATCTGTGGGAGAAAAATAGTGTTTCATTAGTAAGATTATTGATTAAAAAACACCCAACAATACACAGAATACGTACAAGTTGCATGTTTTTCTGACGGGTGCTATAAAGCAACTCGGTGTTGTCCAAAACGGAACCAAGTAAAAATAGTGCGTAACCGTTGGTTGGTTCATGGTCACTGGAGGCCAATCGGTATAAGGCTTGAATGGTTGGATCCTAAAAAGTTGAAAAAGAACTATGTCGGACATACCTCTTCATCTAATGAATACGATAAAGTTACACCGAAACGCATTGCACAGAGCAGGCGCAGGGCGGCTACCACTAGGCGATTCGATGGGTCACTGGAGCTAACCAGATACACGAAAGTGATTCGCTCTATAAAGGACTCATGGCTTGATAAAAGACGAAGTATTTTCCCCAAATCACAGCTAGAATCCGTCCGAAGGGGATGTCGGTCGTCAAACGGATCCGGATCCGTACTGAAAAATATATTGATCTGTTCCTCCAATAAATCGGAAAGACCGGTTAAAAGTGGAACCGGATCGAATGTTGATGAATTACGTTCTGCACGCCATTGATTTAGTAAGTCTTCACATCGCTCCAGAGTGCTTCGTGAATCATCTGCTTCCGTTTCCATTTGTCTGTAAGCAGATGAACAATAAACATGAATAGTAGAGAACAAAAACGAACATGATGAAATGATGTAAATAGGCGAGGGATACTGAAGGCATGACACACATCCAAACAGTTTTACGTGCACAAATACGAGCGAAACATGGAAGTATGATAAACAGCATTTTCATCGTTTTTGTTTTAAACAGTATAATAATGGTAGAATAAAAATATGATACACGCGGTAGACTAGATTACATTTGCGGCCATAACACGTAAGGTTTCGAAACGCAGGTAAACGAAAGATTTTCCCTGTTGAGCCTACTTTCATTGCCAGCATCTGAAAACCAGGCGCCATGTCAATTTACTTATACTTTACTTTTGTGCGACTATCTCCTTTTGGAGAATGAGTCGGCTTCAATGAAGATTCGTGGGAATTTTGGTACGAAGCGGTATCCCCAGCACCACTCGTCATGTCAACGACTTGTCATTCGGCTGTTTCTTCCGGTTTTTATTAAGCTCTTGAAACAAGACGAAAACCTGTATCGGTGAATAAGCATTTTGAAGCAAACTAGCACCAGTATAACTTAAGCCAGTAATTTCTTGGCCCTAACACACGTTTGTGGTGATTCATTAACTCATCTTTTCTTCGTATGCATGCCTTGTCCTTTCTATTACACCTACTGTACTCCTTTTCTAGCAGATTAAAGCCTTTCAAAAGGACCGTTGTCTCTTATTCTGTGAACGTTTGCGTCTATATCACACTACAATTAAATCTTTTGTGGACAAAGCACTACGTCCTGAACGTTTCGACGTGGATCCAACTTCTTCGAATGCAAGTAAACAACGAAAGCATTGGTTCTTTGCTTTTACGAACTACGTTACATCTATCGGTGTCAATGACAACGCAAAGTTTCCTATACTCGCTAACCCTATCAGCGCGGATATTTTCGACTGTGAATCATATGAATCAACTATTGATGTTCCCAATTCGCTGAATGCCAGACCTAAAAATATCGTATATGCGAGATATCTGTTGTGTACGTGTAATCAGGAAGTTAGTGAATCATTTGATCAATATCTACAATAACTGAAACATGTCGACATAGAGTGTTCCTTCAAAGAAGTTCCTGCTGACGAATAGTGTGATGAAACCATCCGTGATTCGTTTATCTGAGGAATTATTTTAAATACCATTAGCCAGCGACTCCGGCAACATGATTCTTTAAGCCTCAATAGAACATTCACGCATGCTAGAACTCTTAAAGCGGTAGAGATTCAATCCTTGTCATCCAAGTACTTCTGAGCTAAATTGATTGACCGCCGGTAGTGAGCTGAAACACACTGGAATCTCACTGTCATATATATTTTCTTTCTCCTATCTGTCTAATCCTGGACAACCTGACAGTATCTCAGCCCATCTGCAGTCTATAACTGTGCGGCACTTTGTCTGGGACAGGCTTTTGCTTTCATCATCATCATCATCATTATCATCATCATACCATAAAAGCAAGGTTTAAAATGATAAATTTTAAGCAGGCGCTTAGAATTTTCCGATTTTTGTTACGATTTTGTGTATCGGCCTGATAGAGAAATCCATTGTCAAGAGCTGCGTGCGACTCAACAGTACTTTGATTCGAAATCACTCCATGATTTCTTATGCCACTCGTGTGTTACACGTATGCTAGGCTACATCCGAACACTTGCCGTTTTCAACACAGGTTGTGAAACGAATGACTTTTGGATGTAGCGTGTGAGCGGAAATCAAACCGAAATTAAATAAACCAGATGCAGCTCATCTTATCAAGGCTACACAACCATTCGAGAGATTGAGTAAACACTGCAAATGACCTATCCCTTCAAAAGCTAAAAATACTTACATTATGCCAATAACAGACGAGTATTCGCGATTTCTATTTGCCTTTCTATGCCCTTGTACCTCCTTTGTTACTGTCTTTGCCAACTATTTTTTAATCGGATTTCCCGCTTATGTTCACTTGGATCGTGGTTCTGTCTTTATGTCTAACGAAATCAAATTTTTCTTACACAATCGCGGTGTGGCAGCTAGCAGAACAACTTCTTATAATTCCCAAGGAAATCGTCAAGTGGAACGTCTGAACTCCTCTTTCTGGAAAGCCGTAAATTTGACACTGAAATCCAAGCATTTGTCGCTCGACAGTTATGAATTTTTACTTTTCAGAACGTTGTTATGTACTGCCACAAACGTAACTTTGTGAGTTTCAATCGAAGAGTTGCAACAAGAGCATCCACTTACAGTTGGCTTTCACAGGTAAATACCGTTCTTTTGAGAAGCTTTGTTCGGTCCTCAAAGTACAGTCATGCAGTGGATGAGGCAGAAGTGCTGGAATGTGATCCACAATACGCGCATGTGCGCCTCCGTGGTGGCAAAGAACAAACTGTTTCCGTGCGACATTTTCTGCCTTGTAGTGATGAAGATGCAATGGAAACCCATTTCGACTCCATTTCTCAGAATAACGATACGGTCCTACTGAATATGAATCAAACGTAATCAGTTGTTCATCATACAAAATTTTGAGTCTTTCATATTCCCTTCGAAATCGAGAGACATAGTGTTCACTTGAATGCGGGGGGGGAATGTGGTGATTCATTAACTCATTTATCTTCGCACACATATCACATGCCTTTCCTTTTCTATTATACCTACTGCGCTCATGTACTAGAAGATTAAAGTCTTTCGAACGAGACGTTTTCTTTAATTCTCTGAACGTTTGCGTTCCAAAGGTTGTCATAGCCGGGGTTGGCAGTGGGGATAGGCTCCCACTGTTTATAAAATGCTCCCATATGGCATGCGTCTCAAATAGCCTCTGACAACCAAGTCCAGCTTCTGGCCTGCACGAGTGGCTCCCCGAGCCCGGCGGAACTGCTTCTACCAACAGGAGAAGGGGCGAGGGCGAGTGACTGGCGCCTGAAAACCAGTTTGCTTCGGGCAGATGGAGCTCGTTAGCCTGGGAGGGCATTTCATCTAAGGGAAGGAAAACCCTGATTTTAAACCTCCGCTGCCTTGTGGGATACCCGATCGCGGGAAAGGCTTCGGGAGAAAACCCTGAGGAAAAACCTGGAACAGAGTCTGGTAGACCACCTCTTTCTGGCAACTCCCTGCTGCCTTGCAGGTCGCACTTGGTTGTGCAAAGGCTAGAGACGCTGACTCGAACAAACGCCGAGTGGTGCTGGGGACGCCGCTTTGTACCCAAATTCCCAAGAATCTTCATTGAAGCCGACTCATCCTCCAGGAGGAGATAGTCGCACAAAATTAAAAGTAAGTACCTATTCGATGGTGCACAGACCTGGATACCCTTTAAAATTTACTTTCACGAAGTCAAGTTTTCACTCTAAGACCGCACGAATTACTGCCAGATATTATGGACTCTGCCCTTTGGCGTTTGAGACGAACCTTCGATGTGTGCCAAATCAAGCATATTTATATTTATTATTGAACCGAAAAGGTCAATGTGGAAGTATAAAAAGATTAAAAATGGCAAATATGCTATTAAAACGAGCGTTTTAGCATCTGATGATTATTTCAATTATTAAGATACTAAGCTTTCACGGAGAAGTCAGCTAAAACTGATGTTGAAAGATTCAAGATACTGATGTTACTCAGTATCAGTGTCAGTATCACAGGGCGATCGTCGACCAAGTCTGATCGAGTGCCCAGATTCTTTCAGTGTGCTTAAAAATACCCGTCACTACCAGGATTTATTCGTAGAGAGCACAGGCCTGTGTATCTATGAATGGAAGATGGGAGAGGTCTCATCACCGAAATGTGAGAGATTTAATGAATGTTGCATCTCCAATCGAATGAAAAGACGATGGACAGTCGTTAATTCCGACAAAAACGAAAAAATTGGGAAACGTTTTTTGTTACAAAAAATTTTTTACAATATTTTTGCTGCTTTTTATAGTAAATAGGGAGGCATTTAATCATACCAGTAATGTTCCGGAAAGAGGACTTGCCCCCGTTCGTCCATCTTTGTGATACTGCACCATATCCTTCCCTCTTTCCACAACGTTTCCCGTCCCAGCAAATGTGGATCACATTTCCCTTCGACCACTTTGCTGAACTGCTGAAACTTCTTCAGACCCAATATCCCAGTATCAGAAGTCTAAGCGCACGCAGTCTCAGCTGACCCTGTTCTGAAGGATGTGGTGGGTAGCGGTGTCCCGGGTTGACGCCCTACCTGTCCAAATGCCACAAAAATCCACTGATGGTGCAGGTTAAGGCGAATGTGGCCCGCTATAAGGCCTTGGAAACTCGAACATTTTACTATTCTTTTTTTCGACCCACGACACAATCCACCCTGCGGTTTGTACAAGATCCCCGCTTTTATACCGTAATAAACTATTGACTATTGAACACATTTACTGAAGCTGCCGAGACTAATTCTGTGGAGAGTGAGTTTCACCACACGGATGCTAAGAAAGCGAGTTCTGGATTCCAGTTTGGTGTTGTTTACTTAGCTTGAGACTGCCTTCGTGTACAAACCAGAGGAGAACCGAAAGAATTATTCGAACTTAATTTGTAAGCACGGTAAAAAAACTCAAAACAACAGTAACGAGTATATGAATCATTGATAAGCTCAAAAAGAATAATGTCTTAGACAGTTGTAAATGGTGAAAATTCATTTGATAAAAACGAGATGAATACAAAATAAGAACTTTATTAACACCAATGCAGAAATATAAAAATGGCGCCTCAAATACGGCCTACAAGTTCAAGTTGCACAGGGCTGAAGGTGGCCAAAAGCCAATCACGCGCCCAGATTTCCTTCGACGGTATGCGGTTGAGCACCCGGCACTTCGATATCGAGTATACAGTTCGTACTTTTCACACGTTCTTGTTTCCAAATATCTGGAAAGTAAGGTAGGGTTTCTCTTCACCAGCACGGTGAGAGGTCAGCTATTCAGGAAACAATGCAATAATAGGCGTGAACAATGTGTGGTGTATGAAATCACTAGCCTAGTTGAGGTAAAGTGAAACACAGTCATAGACTGCATGTGGGCTAATTTACTGTCAGGTTGTCCAGGCCTAGACAGATATGATAAAAATGTAAAATACGTTTTTTTTGTTTTTTTATAAAGTTTTTTATTAGACAATATGCGGAAATATGATAGACCATTTAACGTCTAATTCCCTTTTAAAGCTCAACACATTTGGGAGGCTTACTATGCAATCTGGGAGCTTGTTCCAGAAGTTGACCACACGGTTGCTGAAAAAGTGCTCACGTGCCAGCAACCTGGGCCTACTCTTAAGAAGTTTCATGGAATTACCTCTTGTAGCTGCTTTAGGTGCGAGTTTAAGGATTTCAGTAATATTATCACCTGTAAGACCCTTTAGAATCTTGAAGGCTTCTATTAGGTCACTTCGCAGCCGGCGTCTCTTTAGTGAGAACAAACCGAGGTCCTTGAGTCTAGCCTCATAAGTTTTACCTGCCTGACCCTCAACCATCCTAGTCGCAAGGCGCTGGACCCTTTCGAGACATGCTATTTCCTTTTTTAAGTACGGTGCCCAGGATTGAACGCAGTACTCCAAGTGAGGCCGCACGACTAGTTTGTATAAGGGGATGAAGATTGAAGGTTTTCGGCAAGATAACGCTGAGCGAAGTCTGAACAATTCTCTGCGAGCCTTGTTTGCAGCTTCGGCACATTGAGTAGCCCATTTAAAATCGCCTGTTATAGTAATGCCAAGATCCTTCACTTTCTGAGCAGCCTCTATTCTGATAGTTCCTTCTCCAACTTCTAGTTGGGTTGTCGCTAAATCAGTCGTCAGAAGACAGCTCTTCCCCAGGTTTAGTGGCAAGTCCCAGGTCTTTGTCCACTCGATTACTTTTTCTAAATCAGAGATAAGCGTATCTCTACTGTTGGTTCCTAGGATTTTAACATCATCAGCAAACAGGAAGCAGCGTGAACTCAAGCACGCTGCCAGGTCGTTTACAAAAATAAGAAAAAGTAATGGACCAAGCACCGAGCCCTGAGGCACTCCGCTGAGAATCAGTGATTGCTCCGAGCACACCCATGCAATTCTAACATAGTTAGTGCGATTAGTTAAGAAGCTGTCTAACCATCGATGTAGGTCACCTGTGACGCCACACATACTTAGTTTGTGCAGAAGGTACCTATGGTTAACCGAGTCAAATGCCTTTTGAAAATCAAGATAGCAGACTTCGACTACTCTCCCTTCATCGAGGCGTAATGTCACTTCGTCCAGAAAGCTTAGAAGATTGGTTAGGCAGGACCTTCCTTTCCAGAATCCGTGCTGGGCATCGAATAGTGAGGAATTGGCTACCAAATGTTTACATACCTGGTGCCGAATGATTTTTTCCAAGCACTTGCAAAGAATGCTTGTCAGGCTTACTGGCCTGTAGTTGCGTACATCCGAAATGGGACCCTTTTTGTATATGGCTATTACCGCCGCTCGTTTCCAATCATCCAGTAGTATACCCTGGAGTAAGGTAGCTTCGAAAAGATTTCTGATTGCAAGGCTAACTATATTCGCGAGCGGTTGAAGAATAGCCGGATGTATACCGTCGGGGCCAGCTGACTTAGTTTTATACAGCTGCGACAGAACTGTGGTGACCATTTCCTGATTAACCTCCACCGAGCTAAAGGGAGGTGCTCTGCACTCGTGAGTTTCTAAACAGTTACCTGAATCGCGCCGATAAACACTGCAGAAGAATGAAAGCAACGCATCGGCTTTTTCCGGTGCAGTCAAAGCCGTATTGCCATCGTCCAGCACTAACGTACCTATTTCTTCTCTTAATGATCGCTTGGACTGAACATAGCCATAAAAAGCTTTCAAGTTAATCATTGCTTTTTTGGCAAGTCAGGATTCGAAGTCCCTTTTAGTTTTCCTTTGCAGCGCAACAGCTAAATTTCTGGTCTGTATGTACTGCAGTCTAGATCTGTGAGTTCCACAGAATTTGTAAGCCCTTCAGCTACGGTCACGACATCTAATAGCCTTGCGAATAGACGCGCTCCACCAGGGTGGTTTTCCTCGCGTTCTCACTGGTTGTAGAGGAGCAAAATTATCCTGTAGTTGTAAAAGGTGCCCTTTTATAATATTCCACCTGATTTCTACACTAGGTTCTAATTCGTCTGGTTCTCAACTTAGATTCATTGCTTCAGTTTGTAGTTGGACGATGTCCATTCGACCAAAGTTGCGGGACATCTTTACTTGGGGACTAGGATGCACTAAAGTCCAGTCAAGAAGAATTACAGCGTGGTCGCTCTTGCCTAGTGGCGAAAGGTATTTGATTCCATAAATATCTCTTTCATGAGACGATAGAACCAAATCTAAAGTTGACGGAGTATGTCCTGTCCTAAACCTCGTATGTTCCCTGACATGTTGATAAAAGGCCCCGACATGAAACCAGTCTAGATATTGCGACTCAACTGACTCTGGTGAAGAAATTTCAGTACGCCAATCAATGCCCGGAAGATTGAAGTCTCCGACAATTAGTAATGCGTTGCATTGCCCCTTTAGTACTTCCAATTTGTCCATCAGTAATTGGTCGTCTAATGAAGAAGCAGTCGGGCTTCTATAAGCACATGCAAGTGCCAGTCTTCTTCTAGCGACAGTAAGAAATACCGATGTTAGTTGGATTGAGTGAGAAGCGATCTTTATCGATGTCTCACTGTGAGGGAGATCTTCGTT
>JACCGJ010005955.1:0-17692 GCA_013407085.1 Atriophallophorus winterbourni
CTGTCGAAAGAACGAAGTACGTCTTCCAACACATCCTTCAGAATCGTCAGGCTCTGTTTGCCTCTACCAGTCGTGGGCCTCGCGAAATTCCTCAGCACCCTGAGCTTGATGGAATGTGCACCCTGCTAGTACCCAAAGCTGTGGAATTGCTGACCGACCACCCGCGGCAAAACCGTCTGATGACTTGCGTCAACATACAGGAATTATACGCGGTGACTGAAGGTTCCAAGACATACGAGGTATCTATAGACACCTGGCAGTGTGATTGTCCATTTGGCACCGATTAACTTCTGCCTTGTCGGCATGCTTTGTATGTCAGAAACGCACGAGGTATTTCCATGGGTTAGTGAAATTCATTCGCTTAACCAATTGGCTTTCAGATAATTATCCCATTTTCAATCGTTGGCAAAGATGTTACAACGAAATGCTGCCAATAACTTCAGGTTATGTTGACCAGGCAAGGACATCTTACGCCCATCAATCCGGGGTTTCAGCCTGGCAACCGCTACTTCAGCAGGCTGAGCGCAAGCTGACCGCAGCTGCTTTCAATCAATTGCGAATAGAGTTTCGTGATTTTGTGAACGACTGCAGCTGCAATCCCATCCCGCCCTACATGATTGCCCCTTTAGGATTAACTGAAGAAACTGAATCTAACGTGGGTGATGACGATTGAAGATGAAATACTTGTCGATTTGGAATTTGTTATCAATAAAAATTTATCTGTTTTCAAGCGTTCTTTTAACCATCATTTTAATGGCCTTGCCCTGAACGAGTATACCGGGTCTGCCTATGTATTATTTGTTGATCGTTAGCCCCGTTAGTAATGTACTTTTGCTCATGTTGACCGCTGTGTTAAGTTGAATTGGGTTGCTGTGTGGTTACAGCAATGTTGTCGGCATAGCGACCACTGACCTAGGTGAAACCATGCTAGTGGGCTCAAGGTTTTTAATGGTCTAAAAAAGCAACAAGCTTAACAACAACCATAGGATCGTAAAAATTGAAATTTAAGTTTATAAACAATATAAGAACATAGATTAAACAGTATATAAGTGTTCTGTAAACGAATAATGCAATAAAAATTCGTCTAATTTCGTTTTAAAGTCATGTAAGTTAGCGGTTTGCAAGGCCAAATCAACACCATCTGCCTCGGCGACGCGTCTAAATGGAATGGAATCAACAACTGATTGACTTGGTAGTGTTTCTATTGAACTTAGTGGTGCGGTTGAAGGTTAACTGTTCCAACTAAAACAGACACGGACAGAGTAAAAATACCTACCACATTTCATGCACGATCTACACTACACACACACGTTAGTGTATCAATTATTTTCACAACCAAGATAACACAGAACGTCTGAAATGGACGCCTCACGGTCGACACATTTTAGAAACATTTCATGCTTTCAGATGAGAAGGTGAACGTTGGGAATAAATTTCGGTTTAGTTTAAGCTGATTAGGTTTGTGGAGTGCACGCCATTTGAATTCGTCTGGCTGTAACAACGTGCAAACGAAACAAAATATGACTGCGCATTCGGTACAATTGTTACAGTACAAACAGTACATTTATTCTCTTATGAAATTCATTACCGTCGGGTGTTGTGCATTTACCTATTGAAAGGATTTTCATCAGCATGGTTAAGTTAATCCAGTTAGCATGTAATGCAAACGTTTCTATCTATCTATCTATATGTCTATCTATCTTCCTATCTATCTATCTATCTCATCTATCTATCTATCTATCTATCTATCTATCTATCTATCTATCTTTTTATCTATACATTTATAAATATATCTATAATCTATCTATCTTTCGTTCTATCTATCCATCTAATTATCTTTCATACTATTAATCAACCTAAATATCTATCTATCTTTCCATCTATCTATCTGTCAGTCTGTATATCTATCTATTTATACATCTATCTATCTATCTATTAATCTATCTATCTATCTATCTATTCATCTATCTATCTATCCATGTAACTATCTATATATTCATCTATCTATCTATCTATCTTTCTATCTATCTATCTATTTATATATATATATATGTCTATGTATCTATCTATCTATTTTTCTATCTATCTCTCTATCTATCTATATATCTATCTATCCCATACGAAGCTACTTCTGAAGCATCGGACACCCTGAATCTTTAACCGTGTCTAAAAACAGGATTGACTCTTACCTCCCCGAATATCATTATTCAATCCCATGAGGCTGATCTTCTTATGACATTCGCGTATTTTTTCACTTATTGCTTGCATTATTGAACACCGCAATATCCTGGGGTTGTTTTAAGATTGTGCGCTTCTTTACTGAAATAAACCATTGTTACCTTGTTCCATGGTTAAGTTAATCCAGTTAGCATGTAATGCAACCGTTTCTATTTATATATATATGTTCTAAGCTCTAGAAAAGAAGCTTAGTTGTTTACTATCTCTTCAGGTCATCTAGAAAAATGGCTATCTCTGCGATAGCTTGTTTGTTTCTCTATGCCTGTCAATCTTATATGTTTAACGTGTTTTTAATTAAAAACGGAAAATTTCATTGATTCATGAAACGAGGAAAATCTTCACGCCTGATAACACTCAAATTTTAACCGTACGACTGTCAATTCTTATTGGCTGACAGAAATACATACGCCGCACGTAATGTATACCCTTAACTTCTCGGGTTTCTGTAGTAAATCACTTCGAACACACACACGCATCACCTGATTGGTTGATGTGCCCTCTCGGGTTTCTACAGGAGGCAAAAGTGTAAATAACGCACGCCAACAACCATTAAGAGGCTCACATGTTTCATCATTTCAGGGACTGACTATTGAGATTGATCAGCTATCGCACTGTTTAACGCCATATCACATACCACATGATTCATCACTACTTGTTAAGTCCGACTCCAGAAAAGCCGGACCAATAACTTTAGTTTACACTCCGTCATTACTCACGAAAGATACGATTAAATGCGTCTATATAAACGCGAACAGCCTTTTCAACAAATAAATTGAATTGTCCGAGATTTGTAATGAAATGCGCAAGACATAGTTGCAATAACAAAAATGTGGTTCCATGCCTCATTGTCTGATTGTGAACTCTCTTCGCCCACAATGTCTCTATTCCGGTGTGACCGTTTAGATGATGAGGATGGAGCAGAACTCTACTTCAAGCAATAATTTATCTGTAGAGCTATAACGACAAGACCCTTAATATAACTGGCACACTTCGGTGCTCTGTCTTATACTTCAGGAGACCAATGCATTATTGGAGTGATCTGTCGTTCTCCAACAGCAACTCTTGACCTCAACAAAAAGTGAATAATGTTTTGTGCTATGTAACAACGCGGAACAATACTCAAATATTGATAAGGAGGGATTTCAACGTTTCTCAGCTCTTTAGACTGGATGTGCATCCATCAGAGACTCTTGAATAACGAACTACGAGCCGTCTTGGATTACGCACCCCGTTATAACCACGTTTTTGGATTTACTCGTATGAGGCGATCAGACCAGCCGTCTACCTTGGAATTAATACTTACATCAGATCCCACAACTATACAGTATATCGTTCATAAACCACCAATTAGACGAAGCGATCACGTTGTCCTAGAATTAGAGTTCATCTGTAGCGCTAGGCTCAGCAATCATGGAACGAAATGCGTCAGAAGGGTGAACTACCGTTCTCTGTGTGCCGGGTTACAAAGCACCAGTTTCGCACAACTGCATTACTCCGATCCGGATAGACATTGGCCCTCTCTCTTACAGCACCTCAATTCAATATTGGAGAAACATTCAATGTTTGTTTTAAAGAAAACATCTCAACGTAATAGAAGTCTACTACGAAGCAGGACTACAACGTGAATGAAACAAAAGGAGTTTTACAAGGCTACCAACACAGCTGATAATTTGGCACAATTTACACGATTGTGCAACAAAGTAATCAGTTTAATTCGAGATGACATACAAGCTTTCTAATCGCACCAAACTATTTCATGTCAAACCAGCACGGATTACTTAACAGAAAATCTTGCATCACTTGTCAACTAGAATATCTAAATTACGTAACACAATCACTAGATTCAGGCCTTGGAGTCATAATTGTATTCATCGATATTACAAAAGCTTTTGACAGGGTCCCGCATAATCTAATCCTAATCTGCTGCAGGTATTACTGGAAACCTACTTTCGTGGTTCAAATCTTTTCTCACTAGTCGCACCTTTTCGGTAGATATAAATTGTTACCGTTCAAGAACTGCCAATTCCGAGCGGAGTCATACAAGGAAGCGTTCTAGATCCACTGCTCTTTTTGATATTTATTAACGATATACTATCTGTCATAACACAATGTAAGATCTTTTTGTTTGCAGATGATATGAAAGTCGCCGTAGCCTTTTCATCTAACCAGACTAGCGACTATATATAGAACTTGAACCAAGACCTGGATGCTGTACTTTAATGGAGTATTCGAAACAGTCTTCAGTTCTCCATCAATAAATCTACTTTCATAAATTTCAAATGTATCATCCCAAAAGATTCGATCCTCATAAATAATACACCACTACAACCAGCACAGTGTGTCGATATCGATATTCTGGATCACTTACATTTCATGAACAAATTTGCTACTTGATATCTGAAACACAAAAAAAACATAGGTTTACTTCATAGATTCATCTCTCTGCCCCAGTGCAAGCTGGAACTTTTAAAGTTACATACACTACCTTTATTAGATTACTGCAATATTATATCCACCAACATTACTCGGTCTGATAGTTATGCTATAGAAGGCATCCAACCTTCTTTCACAAGATCCATTACAACCAGTTCTGATAAGCATTCATATAGGGAAAAATGTCAGATCCTAGGATTGGAACCATTATGGTTTCGAAGAATAAGACAAAATCTTTTACTTTTTTACAGAATATTGTAAGAAGTTATGATCGACATTGATTTACAATTAGATTTCAAAAACTCTGAAGTATATAATCTTCACCATAAAAACAAAATATTTATACAGGAAATTCACAATCGGGAACGAAAATATTTCTTTATGTATAAATATTCTCGTTGATGGAATTTACTTCCAAATATTATAAGACTGAGCACTGCACAAACTGAATACAAATGCAACTCAACTCATTTTTAACACCGAAAAAATTAGGTAAGATATTTAATATTAATACAACTATAGATAATAGATAGATAGATAATGCAACTCAACTCGTTTTTAACACCGAAAACATTGGGTAAGATATTTAATATTAATACAACTATAGATAATTTATACTTATACGGTATTAAAGGCTTTTATTTTTAGCTATAAAAAATTTTGAAGTTCAGTTCAGTTCAGTTCAGTTTGCACTGGACGATATGTGGCAGAGTCGCCAATCGAGCGTCCAGATTTCTTCCGGTGGTATGCCAAAAAGAGCGCGCACCACTTCAAACAAAATAGGTTCACAGATTTCTTCTGGTAGGATGGTTACCTGGAATGTAGAGCAAAAACTCCCCTCACCAAAGGTGAGGAGACATTAATGCACATACCTTTTTTTCTTGAGAATTTACTTTTACAATTGTTGAAATTCTACAAAATACACTCTCCCAATTATTGATATGACGATACCACTCATCTCTTCGTGACTCAATGAAGTGAACTCTCAATACGCTTATCTGTGTTTAAAATTGCATTTCGAACATCATTTATGAATAAACATCGTGATTCGGACACACCCAACAATTATGGGCATCCGTTATAATTACTTTCCACGGGCACGAAGTATATATTAGCTGACCAATCAGAATCCGTTCAAGGGGCACGAATCAGAATGCGTTTATTTTTAAGCCAATCATGGCATCTGACCGTCCTTTAAAAAGCGCTGCATAGCCTACACGCAGCATATTTTGACGATGTCGCTAGTTCAGGTTTTTGCAGAAATTTTCAGAACCGTTGCCGACCCCATACAATTTGAATCCCTAGTTGAAGCAGCAGGTGCTATATCCAGGTTTCAAAGCTCCACTGGTTCATCGTATTACATTCGGAACACAGCACCAAATGCCAGGTGTGTGTTAGCTTAACTTTGATAATTTGCAGATCCGGGACTTACGAATGCGTAAAAGCTGGACGACACCAGCCATCTTCCCGAGGAATTCGTCGAACGCAATCCCGTAAGATCGGATGTGGGTCAAAAATACTCATTTCAAGGTTGCCTAGTGAAAGGTTTGGTGTCTCTCGAGTTTCCTTGGAGCACAACCATCCCATTAGTTTATTAATGGCTAATTACGAACCGAATCATAGGCGCCTCTCACTGGACGAGATGTCAACGATAACCCCTTGGTTGTTGAAAAATACTCCATCGTTCAACATATGCAATTCTATTCGAACGCAGATGGGGAAATACGTCACGCCGTGTGACGTAAGAAACATGCGATGGAAGCTGCTGGCGAGTCACAAAACCACAAGTTTTTTATACGACTTGAGCTCCCAGCTAAATACATCCGGCCGTTGTTCTATGGAAACTGATGCTGAGAGCAATCTCACTCATTTCATATTTATGACGAATGAACAGATAACGCTTCGCCGCCGGTTTCCTCATTTCATTGGCATTGACTCAACTTTCAAGAGTTGCCGTGAAAAGTACCACTTATTCGTCATTGTTGTGGTAGATGGCTGCGGTAAGGGTATTCCTGTTTGCTTCGGATGGTTACGGACGGAGACCACAGCGTCCATATCTTTGTTCCTACGGAAGTTTTTGGAATTCGCCAACCCTGTTAGCATTCTGTCGGTCATGATGGATGACAGCGCTACCACTCAGGCTGCAGTGAGAGCTGAAATGCCAGCAGCACACGTGTTTCTGTGTCGTATGCACATTATACGGAATGTTACCAAAAGAGTATGTTCATCTTAATTACTTAACATGTTTACAGCAACCTGGTGCCTTGTTTATAAAGTGGTTCTACGTAGCCATGAGCACGCGCAACAGGTGGAGATATATTGTATCTTTGAATGCAATGAACAGGGTTAACGAAACCCTATACCAACAGTACGTGAGGCCAAGACTGATCCACCGAGCCTCAATGTGGACAACAATCAGATCGCCTCGAGTTCCCACTTTTGGCCGAAGGGACAATAACTTCGTTGAAGCCACCCATCGGTCAATAAAGAGGCACAATTTGAGTGGGAACCTTTGTCTCTGGCAAGCTGTAGAAAGAACGAAGGACGTCTTCCAACACATCCTTCAGAATCGTCAGGCTCTGTTTGTCTCTACCAGTCGTTGTTATCAATAAAAATTTATCTCTTTTCAAGCGTTCTTTTAACCATTATTTTAATGGCCTTGCCCTGAACGAGTATACCGGGTCTGCCTATGTATTATTTGTTGATCATTAGCCCCGTTAGTAATGTACTTTTGCTCATGTTGACCGCTGTGTTAACATGAATTGGGTTGCTGTGTGGTTACAGCAATGTTGTCGGCATAGCGACCACTGACCTAGGTCAAAACCATGCTAGTGGGTTAAAGGTTTTTGATGGTCTAAAAAGCAACAAGCTTAACAACAACCATAGGATGGTAAAAATTGAAATTTAAGTGTACAAACAATATAAGAACATAGATTAAACAGTATATAAGTGTTTTGGAAACGAATAATGCAATAAAAATTCGTCTAATTTCGTTTTAAAGTTATGTAAGTTAGTGGTTTGCAAGGCCAAATCAACATTGTCAGCCTCGGCGACGAAAACCCCTGAAAATGATATTGAGACGCGTCTAAATGGAATGGAATCGAGTATACACAAACTAAATGAACTGATAATAAAGGTCATAAAGACACCGTCGTTAACCGACTTAGAGGTTACTGCCGAAGAGCCAGTAGATAATCCATCATACCATGGTGGGAGCGAAAGTCGTCGCAGAAATCTCGTGGAGAATGTAATCCGAGAAGTATTGTAATTCTAGGTGTTCCGCAAGATGCTGCTGACGTACCTTCTCAAGAAATGTCTGAGCACGACCACAAACAATGGAAATATCTAGCCGAAACAATTGGTATTAAAAATTCCATACTTTTGGATGCTTTTAGGATACCGCGGTCTACCAACTATAAAGGGCAAGGTCCTAGCCCTTTAAAGGTAACCTGAAACCCAGAGAACCATCGCAACCACAGCCTGATTGCAATCTTGTTATTGACAGTTCAAATGTTACCCCAAAAAAACGAAAAGGTTCCGGCTCATCGCGAGTCGGACCAATAGCTACAGTACACGATTCGACATTGTGTAAGACAAATACGATCAGGTGCATTCATACAAATGCTCAGTGTTTAACTAACAAATTAGCTGAACTATGTGAGCTTTGTGATAGACTTTCACCCGATTTGGTTGCAGTTACAGAGACTTGGTTCCAGCCCTGCATGAGTGATGCTGAGCTTTTGATTCCGAAAATGTCACTACTTCGTCGCGATCGTGATCGAAGATCCGGTGGTGGAGTTGCAGTCTACTATCACGAACGTTTAGCGCAGTGTAACGTCATCGATCATCCTGACCTCAGCCTCCCTGATACAATGTGGTGTTCAGTAAAGCTAGTCAATGGAGATGAATGTACGATCGGCATCATTTACCGCTCGCCATCATCCGAAAGCTCATACAATGATAAGTTCAGAAATGTGCCTTTCACAGAGAGAATGTTAAAACTAAACCAACAAGATTTTGCCCAACGGCGGATACGTAGTGACCTTATGTTGACCTTCAAAATCCTGCATTCTGTACACCATCCCCTTAAACACTTGCTAAAGCCCAATGACCTTACTAGAACACGAACACATTCAAAGGCTTTAAGCATTCCGCATTCTCGATTGGATATACGTCGTAATTTCTTCTTCGTAAGAATTTGTTTCACTTGGAACTATTTGTCTGAAGAAATCACACGATCAGAATCTGTTGAGGTTTTCGCTCCCAAACTCGATGAGTTTATGACGAACCATGCGGTATGCGAATGTCCCTATTGATTTTTGAGATATTTTATATTTATATATATATTTTTATATGTTCCATATACCTTGTCATCCTATGGTTATTGTTAAGCTTAATGCTTTTTTTACCATACAATTTTCTGAGTTCTGAGTTCTGGCGTGAGCAACGGTTGAAGGTAAACTGTTCCAACTAAAACAGACACGGACTGTACTGTTGGAACACAGTGATCTATCGTATCGGCTGAAATCGTTTCTGACACGTCAACAACTGATTGACTTGGTAGTGTTTCTATTGAACTTAGTGGTGCATCTATCTTTCCAATATTATATGAACCAAAGTAATGTTTTGCTCACATTCCTGCGCACCCAACTGGTTTTTGGCAGTTTCGAGACAGTAAGATTATGTCCTGTGAGGCTAGTAACAGTGGAAAATAGGCTACAACAAGCTAGAAGCTCATGTTGTGAAATCTAGACATGGATTTAGAAGAATACGACGCTATCAAGTATTGCATGTCTTAGGCCATCCGCACGATCTACACTACACACACACGTTAGTGTATTCATTGTTGTCACAACCAAGATAACACAGAACGTCTGAAATGGACCCCTCACGGTCGACAAATTTTAGAAACATTTCATGCTTTCAGGTGAGAAGGTGTGACAGTTGGGAATAAAATGTTCCGTTTTATTTTTAAGCTGATTAGGTAGGTGGAGTGCACGCCATTTGAATTCGTTTGGCTGTAACAACGTGTAAACGAAACAAAATATGACTGCGCATTCGGTACAATTGTTACAGTACAAACGAATACGGATTGCCATCACAATTGACGGTGCCTTTATCTGGTGCGCATTTATTTTCTTATGAAACTCATTACCGTCGGGTGTTGTGCATTTACCTATTAAAAAGATTTTCATCAGCAAACTTATATATTGATGTGAAAAATGCAACCTTTCATTCACTTCATATGAAGCTACTTCTAAAGCATCGGACACCCTGAATCTTTAACCGTGTCTAAAAACAGGATTGACTCTTACCTCCACGAACATCATTATTAAATCCCATGAGGCTGATCTTCTTATGACATTCGCGTATTTTTTCACTTATTGCTTGCATTATTGAACACCGCAATATCCTGCGGTTGTTTTAAGCTTGTGCGCTCCTTTACTAAAATAAACCATTGTTACCTTGTTCCATGGTTAAGTTAATCCAGTTAGCATGTAATGCAATCGTTTCTATTTATATACATATGTTCTAAGCTATTGAAAAGAAGCTTGGTTGTTTACTATCTCTTCAGGTCATCTAGAAAAATTGCTATCTATGCGATAGCTTGTTTGTTTCACATTGGGAATCAACTGTATGCCTGTCAATCTTATATGTTTAACGTGTTTTTAATAAAAAACGAAAAATTTCATTTATTCATGAAACGAGGAAAACCTTCACGCCCGATAACACTCAAATTTTACTCGTACGACTGTCAATTCTTATTGGCTGACAGAAATACATACGCCGCACGTAATGTCTACCCTTAACTTCTCGGGTTTCTGTAGTAAATCACTTCGAACACACACACGCATCACCTGATTGGTTGATGTGCCCTCTCGGGTTTCTACAGGAGGCAAAAGTGTAAATAAAGCACGCCACAATTATGTGGTTGCCTACGAAAAAATATGTATTCATGTTCGACCTTCACATTTGTAAAATCACCGTTTTATTTATTGTAATTGTCCATAAAAAATGATCATGCATGGTATGACTTGGTGAATCCAAGAATATACATTATTATAATATATGAGCTAGCAGTCTGATCATTCGTGGATGGACGCTATCTGGCAGTGATGAATTGTTGTATGCTAGTCTGGCCAAAAAAGTCTCGACATTGTGTACCTCGCATATAAGGTCAGTGCAGATGGGGTGTTCAGTGAATACACACTGAAGTGAACGCACAGATGCGTTCGATTTGTCATCTCCGCGTTGCACGCTTTAAAAATGCACGGAAAACATCTGAGCCTTTTCAGTTCTTGCAATGACGGCATAGCAATCGTCTCTTCTCAAGGTACCTACACCTCTTCTTGTAGAGCCTTTAGATTGAACGTAGCAGTAGTATCGTTTCGGATGGGTATGAGCCTGTCGAGCGAGACTCGTTTTGAAAGAAACAATGATGTTTCGCGCTTTTTTGTAACAGGCTCATGTCCTAAATGAGGGAGTAAGCTTGTAACGCTTTCATTTTGCGTCGCGGTGACGTACGCTACGGGAGACAAGGGCTGATCACCATTGGTGTTTACCATTTTTGCGAACGGTTACGAGAGGAGGGAATCGATCCTGACGTTGAAGGATGTTTTTGTTGATCTGCCCCACCATCGCATCCATATGGTTAATGTTTTGCAATGGGAGGAGCGCTGCTGCCTGCAATAGGGCAGTAGGGTCTATCCTATGGAAGAATCGAGACACCTTAAGTGGGGGTTTACCAAATGACAAGAGTAACTCGAAGGCTAGAACTTCATGGTCGCTCTTTCCTGGTGGCGGTAAGAAGACCAAATTTTCTATACCGCTTTAGGCAGTTGCAATCACTAGGTCAAGAGTAGACGGAGACTAACCCTCGGGGAATCTAGTTGGATCGTTTACTTGTGGGTAAGTGCATGGGAGTGTAGTCAGAACAAAGAATCGTTCGCGTTTTCTGGGGCATGCGAGGTGTGGTGCTCCCAGTTTATTTCGGGTAGATTAAAATCGCCCTAGAATTCAACACGTGGTGCTATGGCTAAAAGAGACGAAAGCTTAATTCGCAAAACTGCATCTTCTTCCAAACTAGTGTTCGGGCTACGGTAGACGCAGCTTACCACTATACGCATGCATCCATGCAAGATCAAGGCAGATATTATCTGCATGTTCGTTGTAGAACGAGAAAAGTTTTTTTAAAAAAGAATATCGTTATCAATAAGGAGCCATTTTCAAATCCTCTGGTAGACGTCCCGAATTGATTGAAAATTGGAATATAGCGGCTAATGGTGAACTGATGATTCTTGATAAAGGTTTTAATATGGCAGGGTGAATACCATCAGGTGAATACCATCAGTTCGAAATTATATTAACCGCCAAAAAAGTGTATTTTACAAGTATTTGATCGAATGTATTTCACACGTCCTATAAACTAATAACCATACTAGACCAAGATGTTTTGTTTCAAAATACAAAGCTACAAATTGAAAGTAGATCAATACAAATATAAGAATCAAAATTACGCTACTCAAATGGAGTTCTTAAAGTATTTCGTCGTTTTCAAATGCATTAAATGACATTTTTCCATGTACGTATTTTGTGGAATAAGTCGTTCACATTCCGTCTATTATTTCAAATTATCCGTAAACACATTCTTTCTTTTTCTATTTGGGAAATTACTATCTCTTTGTTGACCTTGAAATATTTCATTATTCAATTTTGTTTTATCTCGATGCCTCGGCCCAGCGATGCCCGTAAGCAGTGCATGAACACAAGTATACGGTTGTTCCGTAATCGGAACGCATTGAATACCTCCCGTAAAATACTTCAGAAGTCTGGTTAGTTTTTAGTTCAATTTTATTAAAAACATAATGAACTAATAAGTATATGATACCGCATATTTTCTATTTAAGCTGCCAAACCGTCACTTGTAATTTACAACCAGCTCAGTATTTTTAATTGGCATCCACAATTTTTAAATTCCTGTAAAGAAAAATTTAGCTATTTCTCTCTCTTTCTTTATAATGATAAAGACTACAAGCCTCTCTACTTGGAAATGTGCTGCACAAACAAAAGCCCATTTTTAATTGTAATTTCTAATTCACGACAGCAAATGCTACGATATTTTTATTGTGATATGGCTACATAGTCTTGTGCTCTCTACGAAAGAATTATGGTCGTAGAGTGATGTTTGAAGCACGCCTTTAAGCGAATCTGAGAACTTGTTCCGACTTGAACGACTATCACTCTGTGATACTCATTTTGATAATTGAAAGAAAAGCCTTATAGACGGGCACGCTCTTCCACAAACTGTCATTTTTCTTTGAGAAAAACGACCTAATACTTTGAGTATTAATTCCTAGTTAATCTAAAAATAATACTGAAATATATTAAAAGTCGCAAGTGAACTCGCCCGTAAAAACGTTTAACCACGTACAGGTTTGGTCCTTCATCCTAGTGTCTAGCAGCTGCATCACTCATAAAGTAACTGCGTTGACTTCTTGCCTAGCCAACTACAAAATGACAATCAACTTTCGTATATCATCTATCTTCTGGTGCACATTGTTAACATATATAAAATGTTTAATGTATCTTACTGTTGCATAAGTATTATCATTATTATATTTGCACAATCTGATACAGATATAGTGCCGTTCATTATAAACAATGAGATGTACAAAGCGAGAAGGGGGGTACAAAGCGTTGTCATCGGCATCGTTGAACGTAGGCATGATACTACCCGGTTGCCTACACCGAAGTAGGGGAGATTTCGTTTTGGGGGTCCCACCCCGAGCCTTTACCCACAAGGCAGTGGAGCGAGAGAGGTTCGCACCTATCGGTGGCCGGTGACCGACGAAGCGGTTCATACGCCTTTTTCTGGGAATTTCCCGTTCGGAGCCCGATAACCCCGTTGATAGGTTGGTGACTTCAGTTTTTGCCTGTGCACCATACAATGTCCTTGGATAGGACAAGGGGCAGTGAGTTTTGGAGCGGCGAGTCACATCCGCCGCGTCGTGATGTCATCATTGGATTTTTGTGGCTTTTTAAAAGATCTTTCGTTTGATCGTTCATCTTGACCACATAGTATGAAGCGTCATGATCAAGTTGAATTTGCTGCCGATAGTTTGACTTAGAAAAGTACTTGAGTGATATTCGTAGTCAGACTATGTATAAAATCACAAGCATTGGTGAATGCAAAGTGCCTCACGGTCAAAGCCTGTGCGTTGGCCATGATACTACCGGGTTGCGCAAGCTTAGACATAATCATCATCACAGACAGCATTACACCGGTAGCACTTACCGAATGCTTAACTGCCGCACAACCATGAAAAAGTAAAACCCTAAAAGATGGGGAAGGGTGGACCTTAAATTGTTACGGATTCTATAGAAGAGTAAGCACAAACAAACGGGGTAGAGGTGCCTACGCCTCGAATGGAACATGAATTAAAACAAGTAGAGTGACATCAGCATGGCAGCTTCCTTGTGGCTTTCACTGTCATGCATCATAGTAAGCTTTTCTCATCACTCCGCTTGACATACAAGGTTAAACAAACACTCCAAGAAGATGCTTAGTGCAAGACCGCCATTGAACACGGTTTCGGGACATATCCTGAAGCGTAACTAGCCATTGCGACATATGATCGCGGGGACACCAGCCTGGAAGACGCGCTGCGCCTACTTTGGAAAGGTCACTAGTAAGAATTTTTAGCTGCCTATGCCATGTGACGGTTTGGCCACCCCGAGATTTGCGCCATTCTGCCACATATCTGTCTAATCCTGGGTAACCTGACAGTATCTTAACCCAAGTGCAGTCTCATACTGTGCGGCATTTTGCCTAGATCAATCTTGTGCTTTCATACCATACGCCATTCAGGATGGCGTCGCAAAAAGAATCCGTTTCGGAAGTCGGTGGTCTGGCAGCCGTAAACGTGACCCAAGCTTAGACAGATATAAAGGAAAATGGATGTGAGAATCCAACGTGTTTACGCATGCAGCCCCTTGCCGTTGGGATATCAATTCCACACATTTTTACTTGCACAGTACCGGAATACTATACAAATTCACATCCGGGTATCTTAGTCAAACTAACGTGTGCTTCTATAGCAGCCGTAGCAATTTTAGTCCCACCCTTCTTTATCTTCTAGGATTTTACTTTTTCATGGTTGTATGGCAGTTAAGCATTCGGTACGTGCTACCGGTGTGATGCTGTCTATGATGATGATGACGATATGCTTAGTTTCAAACTATTCAGCGCAAATTCAGCTGTACAAAACCGTACTGCATCCTTGCATGTCCCAGCAGTTTCTCATGTCAAAAATCAGACTGTTTAGAACATTTTCCATGCATATATTTTCAATTTACCGCCCCTCTGTTCGAATACCTCTTTTCAATCTTCAGTGAATCGCTCCATATTATGTGCGGCCTCGTTGAAAAGCAACAATGTATCGCTGGCCAAACGCGTCGCGGAGCTGCAAATCGAGCTCAACACCCAGCGTGCAGCCACCCACGAGGCGAACATGGAGGCCACCCGTTTGCGCCTGGAACTGGCGCGCTTGCGGGCTTGTTTCGAATCGAAAACCAAATTAAAGGTGTGTGTGTGTGCGTTTCGCTTACCTAGTATTCCCACAGGACAATTTTCTTAGTTTACGGGAACTTGTCATCTCCGTGTGTGATTCCGGTATGGCTCTGCTTCGATGCACCAATGAGATGGCCACTGTGTTCGATGGGGAACAATCGATGTTGTTGGCTTCAAACACGTTGTCCGATACTGCGATCGATATGTCCCAATTCGCTAACGTTGAGACACGGTAAGTGCTCTTCGCGATCGTTGCCACTTACATGTTTGTTTGTAATGATGTGTTCCTAGTAACAGTCTGGTTATTTGCCGCGAACGTCAAACCATCGGATTGTTTGTAATGCGGGATTACGAATGACAGTTTCTGTGATCTCTCCTCCTGGAGGATGAGTCGGCTTCAATGAAGGGTCTTGGGAATTTGGGTACAAAGTGGCGTCCCCAGCAGCACTCGGCGTTTGTTTGAGTCAGCCTCGCTAGCCTTTGCACAACCAAGTGCGACCTGCAAGGCAGCAGGGAGTTGCCAGAAAGAGGTGGTGTGCACCAACTAACCGTTACGAGACTGCTCCATATTTTTTCTCCCGAAGCCTTTCCCGCGATCGGGTATCCCGCAAAGAAGCGGAGGTTTAAAATCAGTGTTTTCCTCCCCTTAGATGAAATGCCAGTCACTCGCCCCCACCCCTTCTCCTGTTGGTAGAAGCAGTTCCGCCGGGCTCAGGGAGCCACTCATGCAGGCCAGAAGCTGGACTTGTTTGTCAGAGGCTACTTCAGACGCGTGCCATATTGCGCCAAAAGGGACAGTTTCGTGCATGATAATCAACGATTATTTCGTAGATGTTACAATGACCCCCGGATGTTATCGAATCTAATTGTACGCATACTATCTCATCATAATGGGGGATAGCATTAAAACGGTAAAAATTAGCGAGTGTTTAGCTGCCATACAACCTTAGCCCGTGATAATCTTAAGATGGGTAAGAGGCGAAGCTAAGAGGCTACCGAACCTGGAAAACATTGGATATAGACACACGGAGATGAGGTGCCTACTCCTCGAATCAAACATGCATTCCAGCAAGTGTTGAGAACGAGTAAAGCGACATCAGCATGACAGCTTCCATGCCGCGTTCACTGTCACGCATCATAACAAGCTTTCCTTGCCACTTCATTTGGCAATAGACAAGATTAATCAAACACTACAAGAAGATGTTTACAACAAGACCGCCAATGAACACGATTTTGGGCCATATGGTATGGTATGGTATGAAAGCACAAACCTGATCCAGACAAACGGCCACACAGTCAAAGATTGCACGTGGGCTGAGATACTGTCAGGTTGTCCAGGCCTAGACAGATAAGAAAAGAGAAATAGTATGCAATGAACTTTGCGCAAGTGAGCAAAGATTGTCATAGTCGGGATGGCAGTGGGGATAAGCTCCCACTGTCTATAAAATGCTCCCATATGGCGCGCGTCTTAAATAACCTCTAACAAACAAGTCCAGCTTCTGGCCTGTGTGAGTGGCTCCCCGATCCCGGAGGAACTGCTTCTACCAACAGGAGAAGAGGCGATGGCGCCTGAAAATCAGTTTGCTTCCGGCAGATGGAGCTCGTTAGCCTGGGAGGGCATTTCATCTAGGGGAAGGGAAACCCAGATTTTAAACCTCCGCTGCCTTGCGGGATACCCGATCGCGGGAAAGGCTTCGGGAGAAAACCCTGGGGAAAAATCTGGAGCAGAGTCTGGTAGACCCGAAAGAACGAATATTATACGATAAAATACAAGAAGGCAACTTGCCAGTCTGCACAGCCTTTCTTGTCCTTGCTTGATTACTTTCGACAATGTTTCAGCCAAATTTATGAATATGTGTCATCACCTCTAAGTTGCCCTGTGTAACGCCTCACACAGCCAAGTACCTAACACTGATTCTTTTGACCATAGGAAAGAATTTCAACCAGCCGTTCAGACCACACACTCCAGTGTTTACCCCTCGCCAATCGTACCTCCGAAGAAAACCGCGGTTTACTCGCCCCACGGTATGGTGGCGATGCGTCGTCCGCCCCCAGTGGAGGATAGCCAATTATCGATTTTCACAACAGAGCCACCTGCACCGATTGTCGAACCGTCTCCAGCGAAGGAGCCAGTTCAGGTGAATTCTCCTCCATCCACCCAGGTAAACTTTGCATTCCCATTTCCTGTTCTTTTTTTCTTCCTCGTATCTGTCTACGCCTGGACAACCTGACAGGATCTTAAGCCCCAAGTGCAGTCCGTGACTGTGCGACAACTTTGTCTGGATCAGGCTTGTGCTTTCTTACCATACCATACCAGATGTCGAATTAGAAGTTAACGTACATTGATTTCACTGGTTAGGCCACGCATTGCGAATGAGAAATCATCGTTTTCCTAACGCGGTTTTGTTTTTCCAATCCTAACTCGGTATGTCGTCGTTGTAAAGGTGGCCA
>JACCGJ010005956.1:0-14620 GCA_013407085.1 Atriophallophorus winterbourni
GATGCGTATGCGATTGTAACAGCTAACGCCTAGAATGTTGCGGAGACATCGGTTGTCAAATACTTGTAGACCCTGAATGTGTTCTTTACGTAAAGTCCAGGTTTTGCACGTGACAGATGAAATAAAAAAATACCTTAGCGATGTCGGTGACTGTCGATACATTTGAAACAAATTTCCAGGTCACATTACTAAAAATTCGTGTACACAAATAGTCATTTTCTTCTTCTACTACTACATACAGAAGCCGTGAACCAGACAAAAACAACCGTATTTGTACAAAAAGAACGAGATATTTTGTGTTTCAGGCCGAAATACTCATTCAAAACAACAATGACACATGGTATGAAAGCACAAGCCGGATCTAGGCAAAGTGCCGTACAGTCAGAGACTGCACGTGGCCTAAGATACTGTCAGGTTTCCCAGGCCTAGACAGATATGAGGGAGGGGGAATAGAAATAGTAGTGAGACTCCAGCGTGTTTCAACATGCAGCTCACTACTGTTGGCCAATCAATTTAGCACGATGTTAGCCGCACAGCACAGAAATGCTGCACGATTGCACATCCGTGCACGTTGTAGTCTCACTACCATCGTTATTCTTTATGCTCTATTTCTTATATCTGTCTAGGCCTGGGCAACCTGACAGTAATATCGCCAACGTGCAGTCTCTGACTGTGCGGCACTTTGCCTGCATCAAGCTTGTGCTTTCATACCGTCATACCATAATGTATTAAATCGCAGGCCTGATCCAGACAGAGTGTCGCACACTCAAATACTGTCAGGCAGCCCAGACCTAGTTAGCCGTGAGTGAAATCTTCGCCAGTACAAAAGAATCAACAGGCTTACGCCAATACATAAAATTAAACAATTTCAACAGTATTGTGTTTGACATTTATACCAGTGAACCACAATATCATAATTCCGGTGTAATTTCTGCTCCATGAAGCCTGCTAATCACGCAAAGTAGATTTTGATGAAAACGCAGAAAGATTTCCCTCGCGCACACACACGGGGGACTTGGAATATAACCGTATGCACAATCTGATACAGATATAGTGACGTTCAACAAAATAATGAAATGTATAATACATGGGACGGGAACAGTGAATATTTTGAGTCCATTTACACACGTCGTTAATTTTTAATTTTTTAATATAATTTATGATCGAGCAAAAAATAATATCAAGGGGAAATAGAGATGATGCAATCTTCCCATTGATGTCAGTTCATTGCCATCGTTACTAATGTATCGAGCCAAACACTCTCTCATTCTGTTGCACCGCATCAGGCATCCCAGTGTATACCAGATGACGCGTAGAGCGCTCGGCATGGTAACCGTTAACGTTTCATGCGCAGGACATGTCCCAACTAGTGGAGAAGACGACAGTTAATGGCTGTCTGAAGGATAGTGTCGTTGCTTTCTACGACACGGCGTCCGACCTCAGAGTTGCGAACGTGTTGTTGCCACCGAATGTGAGCAATCGTTCGCAAACAACGTTGGTCGAAGACCTCCAGCATCCTAACATCTTCTGCGCGAAATGTCTAACATTCGCTCCCGTAAAGCAATACTGACCTTACCGAGGTGGAATATATCATTCCTTTCAAATTCAAGATCAAACCACGTATCTTCCAAAGGCATTTAGGTTTAGTGAATGCCAGTCTCTCCTTAGCGATTCTGGACATGATTTCCTCTATTCGACCTCAGCAACCAGCAGACTTCATAGGTGTTGAATTGCTCAACATGATCGAGAACGAGATCATTTATAGCGAAATTCGGCAGTTCATCTGACCAGTCCCAAAGGAGTACTTTACACTGGCTCTGTAAAAGAATAGCCAATAATTAGATACCTCCATTGCCATCATATCCTAGGCCTGTTCGATGTTGGCTCTTCGCACAGTACGCAATATCATCAGCATAATCCAGGTCCATAACACGACCACTTGGAAGGAGCTCAATGCCACCCGTGGAGAAACTACTAAGAGCACTCCGGAGGACGTCCTAGACAGCAAAGTTGAACAAGAACGGGGAGATTGAACAGCCTTGTCTTACACGGATGTGCAATCGTGCAGCATTTCTGTGCTGTACGGCTAACATCGTGCTAAATTGATTGGCCAACGGTAGTGAGCTGCATGCTGAAACACGCTGGAGTCTCACTACCATTTCTATTTCCCCCTCATATCTGTTTAGGCCTGGGCAACCTGACAGTATCTTAGCCCACGTGCAGTCTCTGACTGTGCCTCACTTTGCCTGGATCAGGCTTGTGCTTTCATACCATACCATACACCCGAGGTAGTGTTCAATGGCATTGAAAGGATATCGTACGTCCTTAGCCTACCTATCAAATGTGTGTATAAGTCCCTTAGGATGGCAACGTACTTCGATGGGACTCCATTGCGAATTCAGCAGTTCCATGGGGTGGATCTGTCAGTTGAGTCAACGGCGGCTCTAATATCCAGAAACACCACTATGGTTGGTCGATGATACAGGTGTCGGTGTTCTAGCAGCTGACGCAGAAAGAATATCTGATCTACACATCCGCGCACTGGCCGACAGTCAGCTTGCAATTCGCAAGAAGTGTCTAACCGAATCGAGGTAAGTTTACGAAGGATGGCGACCAATATCTTAGCACTACTGGGATAAAGGAAATTCCGCGATAGTTGCAACATTCGTTTCGTACTCATTTTTATGGACTGGTATTATCAAGAATTCACCCCAGTTGGCACGTACGCTCTCATCGATCCAAGCCTTTGAGTACAGCTGGTGCAATTCTGTTGGTGACCAAGGTTGTCATAGCCGAAAGTGGCAGTGGGGATAAGCTCCCACTGTCAATAAAATGCTCCCGTATGGCTCGCGTCTCAAATAGCCTCTGGCAACCAAGTCCAGCTTCTGGCCTGCATGAGTGGCTGCCCGAGCCCGGCGGAACTGATTCTATCATCAGAAGGGGCGAGTGACTGGGGCCTGAAAACCAGTTTGCTTCGGGCAGATGGGGCTCGTTAGCCTGGGAGGGTATTTCATCTAAGGGAAGGAAAACCCTGATTTTAAACTTCCGCTGTTTTGTGGGATACCCGATCGCGGGAAAGGCTTCGGAAGAAAACCCTGAGGAAAAATCTGGAGCAGAGTCTCGTAGACCGTTAGTTTGTGCACACCACGTCTTTCTGGTAACTCGCTGGTGCTTTGCAAGTCTCACTTAGTTGTGCAAAGGCTAGAGAAGCTGACTCGAACAAACGCCGAGTGGTGCTGGGGACGCTGCTTTGTACCCAAATTCCCAAGACCCTTCGTTGAAGCCGACTCATCTTCCAGGAGGAGATAGTCGCACAAAAGTAAAGTAAGTAATTCTGCTACGACTGTCTCGCCTTTTTTCTCGTCGGGGCCAGGCGCTTTGTGTCGCATTGAAGAGAGTGGATCTCTATCCGTATTTTTTACACTGGGCGGGGCTCGCAACAAAGACCATTAAAAAGGAGATTGGGGATGTCGGTGGTGTCTGAAAGAGGGTGCTGATTAAACTGCTGTCTAAAATATTCTCTAAACGCCTATGAAGGTTCGTTATGCGCGAACCATCAACCTCGAGGATGGTTTCACCCATACATTGTGACTTATGGTCACATACACTAATCAATTGGTAAAGCCTTCACATGTTACCAACAGCTGACCCTTTTTTCATTTCCAACGCGCGTACTTTCCACCAAATCTCTTGGTCGCGCCTCAGAATATCTTTGATTAGGAGTCTAAGACACTTCCGATCATCTTCATACTCTAAACCTTGTTCAAATAGCGTAAGGGACTCAGCAGAGATCGGGCGGTGTGACGGCTTACGAGACTTTGCAGCCTAAAGTAGTGCCAGTGACGATACAGCGCGACCGGCCGATTATTTGAAAGGGAAACTGATAGAATTTCCTCAAAATCCAGATTTTACTTCAGGTAGCGGTAAAGCGTTTATGTCCAGTTTCGGACGCTTTAGTTTGGGTTTACCTCCGAATTGAAGGTTGATTGTTGCGCACACTAAAGCGTGGTCAGAATCTACAGTAATACTCAAATAAGATCTGCAGTTTTTGACAACAACAACAACAACTTACTGTGATCATTTCTTCATCGCCTGCAGTTTGACTGACAAACGCAACATCACCCGTATTCACGTCAGCCGACAGAAAGCAATTGTTCGCCCCCAACAATGCTGTTTTACCGTCCTGAAAAACAGGCTCAAATTGCTCTCGGGGCCCGACTGCATCCGCAATCGCGAGCAAAAGTGCATTGGTATCAGTCGATACACCAAGATACTTGCCATAACTGAACAATAACAATGTAAAAGCATTAGAATAATGTGAGCGACAAATTTTCAATTATTATGGTGTACGCAATCACAAGTCTGGAGTCGGAGAGTCATCCACTGCAAGTGGGCCGAGATACTGTCATGCTGCCAGGTCAGGATAAATCGATAACCAAAAGAATGGCAGTCAAACTGTATAGTTAGTTAGGTGTGGTGAGGCATATACAGTGCTCAAACACCGCACAAGTCTCCCCTGCTATGCAGCTAACGCCGTGCTAAAATGATTCGCCACCGGCAGTGAGCTGCATGCAAGTACACGCTGGAGTCTAACTGCTATTACTATTTTCCAATCCCGTTATCTGCCTAGGACTGGGCAACCTGACAGTATCTTAGCCCATGTGCAGTCTCTGACTGTGCGGCACTTTGTCTGGATCAGGCTTGTGATTTCATACATACATACATACAGCGTTGTGAATGCTTAACGATTCATTGGATGTTTACATTTGGAACAAGAAGCTATTTAATGAAAGCAAAACCGGATCGCTATGATTAACTGTACGGATTCACATGTAAAAAGAATGTAATAGAGTGTATGTATTTCCCTATTACATAAAGTATGCCAGTTATAATGCACATAAAGACACGGGGGTGCAAGCATGCTGCGTGTAGAAACACGTTGGAGTCGCATTGTCATTTGTAATTTCATTTCTTATGCTAATCTAGGTCTGGATAACGTGATAATATCTTAGTCCCCGTGTGATCTAACTGCCTGGATTAGATGTGTGACGTTATACATCATACATACATACAATACGCGATGCAGTCGAAAGATGGCATCGTATAAACTGAGAAACGTGTAGCAAAGGGTTGATGCATTCGAAATCGTCAGATCCGGGACAATGTGTCAGACTAACTAGGAATTTTCGAATAAATAAAGGAAATACTTCATCCATTTAAGACGGTACATATGAACAGCATTAACAATGCGCAGCCTTTGAAACTATGCGATAACGTCGGTGGCGCTTACGAAACTAGTAGTTTTGATTAGTGGAACATTACATTCCTTGATATAAACTTGAATATTTCGCTGAAAGCATTGGCGTCGTGAATTCAATATTATATGCTAAACAGTTTCTTAACAACAAAGAGCGTATCCCAAAAAAGACGCAAACGAGTTGTAACATAGAAGAGTAGAAAATAGAGATAGCACTAGAGACAGAGATACAGGAAAATAAATAAAGCAGTTCTCCTGGTCGGTCCTGAAGGAGCACTTTACACTTACCCTGTGAAATATGAAGCCCATATTTGGAAGACTCCATTGCCATCAAATCCAAGGCCCTTTCGGAGAAATGGTTAGGTCTTCACCTAAATACAACGCACAAGGCAGTAGGAAATTGACGAAAAAGGCCGTCGGCTATTCTTTAACTAAAATTCACTGCCAAACATCAACTTCCGTTTAACTTATTATATTATTATTACACAAGTCTTTACAGACGATGTGCCAACAAGTATACCATGAAGAGGGTACATGATGAAAGAAAAATGTAGGTTCCATGGTTCTTGTTGAAGGCGACATACTACCCGGTTGCCAAGGCCGAAGTAGGGGGTTGGCTTAGGGGACCCCACCCGGAGCCTTTGACTCAAAAGTCTACCCGCAAGGCAGCGGTTTTTTTTCCTTCACGAGAGCCGGTGACCATTTTGAGGGTTCTTGCGCCTCTCTTGAAGTGCCTCGGCGATTGTTCGAGTACGCCTCTCTAGCCTTTGCACGACCAGGTGCAGCCTGTGAGGCAGCAAGGATTTTTCCTCAGGTTTCACTCCCGAAGCCTTTCCCGCAATCGGGTATGCCGCAAGGCAGCGGAGGTTTGGAATAAGGATTTTCCTTCCCTTAGATGAACTGCCCTCCCAGGCTGACGAGCTCCATCTACCCGGAGCAAACTGGTTTTGAGGCGCCAGTCATCTGCCTTCGCCCCTTCTCCTGTCAGTAGAAGCAGTTCCGCCACGTGCAGGCCAGGAGCTGGGCTTTGGTTGTCAGAGGCTGTTTGATACGCACGCCATATGGGAGCATTTTATAGACAGTGGGAGCTCATCCCCACTGCCGCCCCCGGCTGTGACAACCTTGGAACCCTTCCGTTTAACAAAAACAATCAAAATTCAAAGTGATTTTAAAATTGAAATCATGATTATTAAACAAGCAGAGGCCCTAAAACAAATATGAACGACGACAGAATTAGCCCTCACCCTGTTTTCAATGACACTTTTGTGTCTGAAACTCTCATTGCGATGAAAATTTCTTCCGGTGCAGGAGGTTCGCCCGGACCGCGGGGAGGGCCGACCGTGAAGAGACCGTCATCGGTAGCTGAAAGATAACAAGCAGTGGGTGGGGCTTCTGGTTTCTGTTCAGATGAGCCTTGTTCATAGCTAATTGGCTGAGCGTTGCCATTTTGACCCGACCAGCTATTCAACTGGATTGCCACCGAGTCGAAAACTTCGTTGAAAATAGAAACTCCCCACCACCCTCCATGCAATTCGGCATCTAGTACGCGAACATTTGTCGTTTTTGAAGAAGTAGAAGTTTTTGAGGATCGTTTAGAATGGGATTTCTTTTTATGCTTATCACCTTTCAACTTGAGTTTGCCTTTACGAACGAATGAATAATTATCCATTGCGCAAATTTGAAGAAATCAATAGGCTGGAATGGAAGTAAAATTATGATGCTGTGAATTATGAATGTATGTATGCATGAAATCATGATCCAGGCACAGTGCCGCAGTCATAGATTGCACGTGGGCTAAGATAATGTCAGGTTGCAAAGGCCAAGAGAGATACGAAAATACAAATAGAATGGTAGTGAAATTCCAGGGCTTTTCTGCATGCAGGTCACTAACGGTGGCGAATCGATTTAGCATGGTGATACCTGCACAACACAGAAGCACTGGACGATTGCACATCCGTGCAACCCGTGCGTGAATGATAAACTAATGAAAATGCGAAAATGGAGGTAAACAATACGAATATTTAAAAGTAAGGGAAGACAAAAATGAAATGAACAAACGTGTTAAAATGAATACTCAGTGTATCGTAACTAATAGAGACGACCTGGAAATGTTGATATGTTGCTGTTCAGCAAATTGAGATGGTAGATTTCGTCTGTTAACGCGCCTACCATGCCCACTGACGATGCATCCAAGGACGCATTTTACGAAGTATTACAAAAGGCCGTCGATAAAATCCCTGGGCGTGACATGCTAATCATTGCTGGTGACTGGAATGCCTGTTTCGGTCGCACCGGACACTACTAATCAGCGGATTAATGGTAAGTTAATGTCTTGGAACACGTTTCTAATATGGTGAGCGCATGCTTGTTTCACCAGATATAACCGTCTTACAGTGACGAACACGCACTTTCAGTATCCCCGGAGGCACTAACATGGTATTCTAACGACGGACGCACTGCACACCAGCTGGATCATATTTTTATCCGCTCGCGCTGGAGCTCATCTGTTGAGGACTGTAGGGCTTATCGTCGTGCGGAAACTGGCAACGCAAGCGGTACAGATCACGTCTTGCTGCGCGCAAGAATCAAAATTCACCTCAGCTCTCGTCCGAGGCCCTGCGCCACTAAACGAATTAATACAGCGTCTTTGATTGACCGTGAAAAGTGCCGCGCTCTATCCAATTATCTCGCCTTCTAGATAACTAAATTTGAGGTTTCGGACGAATCCGATGCTTCCGTCGACTCTCAATGGAATCATCTTTAGATTAGTTCAGCGGAAAGTGAGTTCCATGCGTTCACTATATGGATGCTAAAGAAGTGCATTCTGGATTCGAGCCTGGTGTGCTGTTTACTTAGCTTAAGACTGTGACCTCGTGTGCCAACCAAAGGAGAGAACCGAAAGCAGTCATCGAATTCGAGACAACTTAATCCTTTGATAACCTTGAAGGTCTCTATAAGATCCCCCCTACGTTGCCTCATAAGCGAGAAAAGTCCTAGTGCTAATAGACGATTTTCATAATTGATGTATGCTAACCCCTCGATCATGCGAGAGCCAGCTTCTGTACCTTTTCTAGCTGTACGATATCCTTTTGGTAATACGGCATCCAAGCCTGGATACATTATTCTAAATGTGGCCTTACTATTGTCTTGTAGAGGGGCAACAGCACCTCAGCTTTTCTGCAAATTGACTGTAAAAACATTTTGGAAATTATTGATCATGAGTAGCATGTCTTGGATTTCGAAGAATAAAATTATTTATAAATTTATAAGTGAAAGCTAGCGAAATCAAGCATGCGCTCACTATTTTCGCAACCCGTTCCTATACTGAACTTGTCTATAATCCGCTCAGTAGACCAGCATGTCACTCCTTCGGATTTTATTGCACGGATGTGCAATCGTGCAGTATTTCTGTGCTGTGCGGCAAACATCGTGCTAAATTGATTGGCCACCGGTAGTGAGCTGCATGCTGAAACACGCTGGAGACTCACTACTATTTCCATTTTCTTTCTATTTCTTTTGTCATATCTGTCTAGGCCTGGGCAACCTGATAGTATCACAGCCCACGTGCGGTCTCTGACTGTGAGGCACTTTGCCTGGATCAGGCTTGTGCTTTCATACATACATACTTTAAGACGGCCCACAGCGCAACACAACTACCGAATTCGGCGTGTGCATAATTTGCAATCACTTATTATTACCAACCTTATCTTTCAAGTCTTTTAAGAATTGTAAGGTCATATTTGCCACGAACTTCTTCCGACTCAGATGATAATAAAGCTTGACCACATTCACCGTTGTAGGTTTCCAACGAAATCCCATTGCGACGACGTATATGACTAAGACGTAATCGCAAGCAGCTCAATCCCGGTGTCATTTTCATATCGCACAGTGTTACCTGTCTAGGCCTGGGCAACCTGACAGTAACATCACCCACGTGCAGCTCTGACTGTGCGGCACTTTGCCTGGATCAGCTTGCTTTAATACCATACAATACCTCGGATTTTATCGACCGTCGTTGTAAATTCTTTGTAATGCATCCATGGATGCATCGTCAGTAGGCGCGTAAACAGAAAAAATAGTCATGTTGACCGTTTTTTCCACGGAAACGCATAATCAATATTCGGGGTGAAACGGCTTCCCATAACGTTAGGGCATTGTGGCCCTTCGCATCAAGCACAAACGCAACTATATATATTCCAGAGTTATCATTGGGTCCACTGTGATAAAACCAGCAGTTGTCCACTCCTGGAATCTTGATACGAATGCAGACGATGCCCGAGATTCTTACTTCCGACAAACAACATATACTCATAATCGTAGAGACTGCGTCGTGATGCATTGCCTACCGGGATTAAGAAGCGTTTCGACTTTCCAGCATGAGATAAACAAAGGAGTGCGCTTTAAGGGACCAGTGTAGCTTACTTTTAACCCTAGCCGCTGGGAAAGCATGAGGCGCGTCGCATACCTAGCACGCAGTAGAATTAACGATAGTTTGTAGTTATCCGTGAGTCATGAAATGTCTTAGGAATTTGGGTACAAATTGGCGTCCCCAAGCCACTCGGCGTTTGTTCTCGTCAGATTTTTTATCCTTTGCACAACCAAGTGCGACCTGCCAGGCAGCAGGGAGTTTTCAAAAAGAGGTGGTAAGCACCAACTAAACGTCTACGAAACCCTACTCCAGATTTTTCTTCAGGGTTTTCTCCCGAAGTCTCTCTCGCGATCAGGTATTTCGCAAGGCAGCGGAGGTTGAAAATCAGGGTTTATCTTCCTTAACTTTTAATTAAGGGCAGAAAGGAGGCGGATTTCCAAAGGTGTAAAACGTTTTTATTGTTACCAACTTTGTGACTCCCCATTCAACATAGATTTTGATTGCATTGTTATTTTAAGTTCAGAGCCCTTGTGGCTGAGAGAAACAGGTAATCGTTTCAAACCAATCGCCAGAGTGTCAGTGATTTAACTTGGTTGCTGTATGAAACGCCACTGCTCGCAGTCGTGAGTTGTGTTTTTATAGGCATCATGGTGTCATTTAGATCTGGAACGCCATGTCATTATCCAACTTACTGTTACAGCTCGTTCCCTTCTTGGCTTGTCGCTCAACCCATGTCACTTCCGGAAATATGCGTATGGGTGAATTGCTGTTGCACAATGTGCATGCAGAGAGTGATACAGATTCAACATCCTCCAAAAATGTTATGATGAATCGCTATAGTCTAGGCTTGCCAATATGAACTGATTTAGGATGCCTGAACAGATGGAAAATTTCTTCGGCCTCTCTAGAAACATTCACTGAGTCACATATGACCCACTAATGTTGTGCATCCTGCACCTGGAGAAACAAGGCCAATTATCCCCTGGCACATTAGTGCATATAAAGGTTAGCACCTCTTTACAACATGAGCTTGCTGCTGTGGCCACTCTCTTCACTGCTGTGAACTTGGTACGAGTGTTACATTCACCCATCTCCAGAATCGTCTGAATGGTTGTGAACGTAAAACCAGTGCAGATCGCCGGGGTAGCAGCAGTTGTAGCAAAGGTAGAAATAGGTAAACATACGTATTCTAAACAGTTGGAAATTGTTGGAGTATTGCATGGGAATAGATAAGAGAACATGGCGTCAACAAGATCCAAGAGCTGTTGTTAAGTTTCCAAGGTATACTTATATTCATTGACCAGGTTGATCATGTATCGGATAATTGCAAAAATATAACTGATAAATACTACAATAAAAATGGACAAAGAAACGAAATCATGGCGAGTGAAAATGTAATGTTCAATTCAAATATCCACACAAAAATATTTCCAACTCCGAACTCCGGTGCGTCAGGCTGATAGGCAATGGTAATTCGCGAAGCTGAAGAATGTGGCGACACATCAATTTTGCCGTTACACGTTGTGATTAACAAACATCAATAATGCAGCACCAGCGAACCATGCAGAACGAGAACGCGCGCGAAAAAGTATATTGTGTAATATATATTGATTAAAACAAGCTTCGAAATCCTTCTCCTTAAACTCGTTTCTTGCGGCGTTGGATCATCCCTCGTATCATGGATGAAATACTTCCTATGCGATCGATCTCTCTGTGTTCGTGTGCGCGACTGCTACTCAGCTCCCTTTCCAATCAAGTGTGGTTTGCCGCAAGGTTCTGTTCTTGGTCCAAGACTTTTCATTATCTTCATCAACGATATCGGACAAGACATTGAATCCCCGTTCCTCCTCTTTGCCGATGATGTCAAACTTTGGCGCTCTCTTAAATCGTCTGATGATTCCCGTGTCTTACAAGACGACTTAGATCGCCTACATTGTTGGTCCTCACGAAACTATCTTCCATTCAACGCATCCAAGTGCAGCGTTCTCCCCATCCGTCACTCAGCTTGTTTTACCTACCGTTTGGGGCAAACAACACTTCAACGCGTTCGGCAAGAAAAGGATCTTGGACTTATCATTCAGCAAGACCTTGGTTGCACAGAACAATGCGAACGCGCAGCAGCTGCAGCCAACCGCAACACCGGCCTACTTCGCCGCGCCCTCGGCAAGTTCGACCGGTTTCTCTTCCCGACTCTGTTGAACATTTACATCCGGCCACACTTGGAATACGCAGTGCAGGCTTGGCGGCCGTGGCTATGCAAGGACATGTCACTCCTCGAAAACGCCCAACGGCGTGCGACAAAGCTCGTCCGCGGTATGCGCCACTTGCCATACGAGGAGAGATTACGCCGTTTAAACACATACTCCGTTACGTACCGTCTTCTCCGTGGAGACATGATACTTACATACCGGATACTGAGCGACCCCTCCCATCCATGCAGCTCCCTACTCGTCCCATCCATCAGCACAAATCTCCGAGGACATGGACTTAAATTGCTACATCAGCAAAGTCGACTTGAATGTCGCCGCAGGTTTTTCTCGGTGCGAGTCTGCAGTCCATGGAATGCTCTTCCATGCAAGCTTTTTGAATCCGCTTCTTTCGGTTCTTTCAAAGGTCTCCTCGATTCCCACCTCCATGAAATCTCCCACTCCCAAGACACTAATACCCCCTCGTGGCAACGGTAAGTTCTCTTTCTGTGCCATTTGCATTTTCGTCACTACCCCTCTAACACTTCTCCAGTTTCATTGCTCTTCCAGATCCCAGTATCGGAAGTCCAAGCGCACGCAGTCTCAGCTGACCCTGTTCCGGAGGATGTGGTGGGTAGCGGTGTCCCGGGTTGACGCCCTACCTGTCCAAATGCCACAAAAATCCACTGATGGTGCAGGCTAACGCGAATGTGGCCCGCTATAAGGCCTTGGAAACTCGAACATTTTACTATTCTTTTCATTTTGATCTACCGCACAATCCACCCTGCAGTTTGTACAAGCTCTCCGCTTTTTATACCGTAATAAACTATTGAACTATTGATCTATTGATCTAATAGAAATACATTTGAAAAGAAAGTTAAATTACAATTTGCTACAATACAAATCGGTTTGCTAGTCCAAAATGTAGGTACAGTGAAAAATTGAAAACAATATTTTATTCTTGAATATCTGGTGCTAACCATGATTAATGACTGCTAATTTTTTCTACGAATAAATCAAAATATGCAGTCATAAAAATGCATTTTCAAGGTCACACTTGCGGAGTACGGGTAACATATTACAGGTAAATGACTGCAGTGTAAATTTGAAAACGGATCAGAAGGTCCACTCTGATTATATGAAATGTAATACTTATTGTTTGGAAAATATTTAAATAAAGTTGTAGTGAACCATGAATATGTGGTGACGGTTCAAATAAAATTCAATTTATTCAATCAATAGTAATCAATAATACTGTAATTCGAATTTTCTCGTTGTTAATCTTACATTAATTACAAAACACTCTCTGTCTACGCACGGTTTTCGTTCTTCCGCGGTTGTCTGGGAGTCAAAATTGTATGTGGATTTAACTGGAATACGCGCAGCCTCAGAATCCATTTCTCACTATCCACTACAAAATGGTGAGCACTAACACGCAGTCAATTCAATTCGCTTCATGAACCATAATACAAATAAGGAAGACAAGAAGAAAGATGATTTTATAAATGAATTTACATTATCCGTCTTCGACGCGACAAAACCACGTATATGGTTCGCACAAATCGAAACTCTATTCGAGGCATACCGTGTTCGAACACAACACACACGCTACAACCGCGTTGTCGAAATGCTTCCAACCTCCATCGCTAGAGAAGTTCTCGATTTAATTTATTATCAACCTGCCACAGATCCGTACGATAAGCTCAAATCTGCAATTATTTTTCTTTTTGGTTCCACCGATGAGCAAAACTTGCGAGCTAGGAGATCGAACACCTTCACAACACTTACGCCATTTGTTACATTTACAGGGCACACAGAAGGTTAACGAACGACTAATACGGCATATCTGTTTCCAGAGATGCCGAACGATTTGCGCAAAGTTCTGGTTAGCATGTTTGTGGTGACGGTTCAAATAATAATCAATATATTCATTTCCTCTGTTTGGTCCATTTGGTCTGTTCGAATTTCTCAGGATGCCATTCGGTCTACGCTATGCTACACAGACTTTTAGCGATCAGGGACCAAGTTTTCCTCAGTCTATCTTTCGTCTACGTGTACATTGATGATGTCCTAGTTGCAAGTACAAATCCCAGTGAACAATTTGTACACCTTCGTGAAGTATTTCAACGTCTATTACACTACGGCATTGTGGTTAACCCCGATAAATGTCTGTTTGGTGTGAGTTCTGTCAACATTCTTGGACACCGAATTAATAGTTGCGGTATAAAACAGTTACCTCAAAAACTATCACCTATCAAATATTATCCATGTCCCAGCTTTATCCGTCAAGTCAGAGGTTTCTTGGGTTTGGTCAACAAATTATAAACGCTTTATACCACAATGTGCTATGAGTTCACAACCATTGACCGGCTTTTTACGTGGAAAGAAACGTGAATTTAAATTGAATGACGAAGTCATCAAATCATTCGAACAACGCTGCACTAAACAAATTCACTTCACTGACCCATTTATCAACGAACCCCAATGCTCGGTTGTCTCTCGCTACAGACGCATCACAATGAGCATTCGGCGCAGTCCTTCAACAAGAAAAAGACAATATCACCAACCCACTCGCTTTCTTTTCTCGTCGTCTTCAACCAGCTCAAACTTGATACAGTACGTTTGGCTGGGAGTTACTGGCTATCTATTATGCGATGCGACATTTTAGACATTTGCTTGAAGGATGTGATTTCACAGCATGGACCGATCAAAAGCCCTTAACGTTTGCTCTTTCTGCACCATCGGATCGATATTCGCCTCGAGAAATACGTCACTTGCATTATATCTCGCAAATCACGAGCGACAATC
>JACCGJ010005957.1:0-19407 GCA_013407085.1 Atriophallophorus winterbourni
GTATCCCGCAAGGCAGCGGAGGTTTAAAATCAGGGTTTTCCTTCCCTTCGATGAAATGCCCTCCCAGGCTAACGAGCTCAATCTGCCCGAAGCAAACTGGTTTTCAGGCGCCAGTCACTCGCCTTCGCCCCTTCTCCTGTTGGTAGAAGCAGTTCCGCCGGGCTCGGGTAGCCACTCGTGCAGGCCAGAAGCTGGAATTGGTTGTCAGAGGCTATTTGAGACACGTGCCATATGGGAGCATTTTATAAACAGTGGGAGCTTATCCCCACTGCCACCCCCGGCACCATGGTGGCCTGGGTTAAGCAACTGGGTGGTATATAAATCTGGTCCATTCGAGTGAAAGTCAAACCTTCGATCCTATTAATGGTCTCGGCTCTACTCGACCTATCGGATTGTCAGCTGGTGTGGTTCCCGATGAAGTAATTCAAGCAAAATTGATAATTTTGATACAAAGCGAAACATCTACACAACGCAGATGTTTCAACCTGCATTTGGCTGTAAGCTACAGTTGGTAACTTGTCCTTGTAATTTTTATTTAAAGTTATCATCTACGGATAAGGAATATAATACGGCATGCGAATCCTTATCGTACTGTTCCTACCTACTGAGTGCAAACAGCACAAAATTAATCGTAGGGTGTGCCTGTGATAGACTACAATGTGTATCACAATGTACAACACATCGCCTGACTTCAAGACTATGTCTCCACACATTGTTGGGAAAGGGTGATTTTATTTGCTTCTGAACATGTGGTCCATACACCATTGATTGCCCAACTGTAGTGAGCTGCATTCTGAGACACGCTGGAGTCTCACTACCATTTTTATTTATATTTCTCCCCTCATATCTGTCTAGGCCTGGGCAACCTGACAGTATCTTAGCCCATGCGCAGTCTCTGGCTCTGCGGCACTTTGCCTGGATCAGGCTTGTGCTTTCATACCATACCATACACCAGTATACTAGGAGCTTTTGCCAGAAGAACCATAACGTAGCGATTTTGAGATTATTACCACAAAGTAGGCTTTCTTGTGTGTGTGTGAACAACTCCGTTGGTACAATAAGCGAGACAGCCACAATTAGGGGAGAGGGTTTAGTCTAACTTAACATGAACATTACAAAGGGAGCTACGCATGTACCTTGCATGGCAGGTGATACAACTGCATACCCTCCAACAGACGGTTGACGGCAACGTGGAAACGAATCCGACCCAATGAGGCCTGCCACTCAATCTCCGACGTTTTCGTCCAGGATTGCACGCGTGCAGCATGAGCGATAGCAGTGTCCAACACACATCGTCGAGTTTGATTCCAAATCGTTTGGTGGCTACCCGTTAAATTGTCGGTTCCGTCCGTGGCGGTAAAGTTGTTGATCAGGAATGGCAAGAGATTTTGGCGTTCAATTGGGCCAATGAGATTGATGTCGTGGACAACACGAAGATCTGTGAGTGGGTCAAGAAAGAGCATGAAAGGGTGATGGAAGGACGAGACAATTGAACGACCCAGAAGATGACCAGCTCGAAGTGTTCTGTTATCTCTTGGTACAACTTGCCAAGGAATCACCTAACTGTTGTGGATCATATTTGGATTTGCAGTTATTAATCCTAGCTGAGTTTATAGACATTTCGTCATCAGTCACTCGCAAGCGTTGGGTCACATCATTCTATTAATTGCTCTCAGGATTAGCAGCTGTGTATTTGGCTGATTTCAAGGTCACATTGCGCGGTGGAAGCATTGGTTGGTTAATACAGATGTTTGCAAACGGGTGTTAGGTCCAAGAGATCACGGACTGAGAGAAAGGCAGATACTCGCTCGTTTGCGATGTTTTGGACATGTTTTAAAATGCCTCTTCATCGCTTAACATATCGCGCCCCGTTCACAGAGCCTGGTAGAGGCCAGGCTATAACATGACGCGCTAGGATAAAGAAGCAAAACGTAGCGCTAGCCTCAATAGGACGTAATCGTTTGACTGGGTGTTGGGTTCGAAGATCTATCCAACAGTTGCCTGGAAACCTTAAGAGATATGGCCGCAAACCCAAGTCAGCGGCACGAATGTAGTTTATTATGTGGGTCAATCTTTTTATCCTATATTGTATATGAAGCAAAATGAAAAGATCCAAAAATACACAAAATCGCATGGAGTAAAGACAAGCAAGAAATAAGTTGCTTTTTGCGCACATGCATATCTCACTTCCCCGCTTCATATTGCTTGGCATGTGGACTGACTCTAGACCCGTGTACTATAATGACGATGGTATGAAAGCCCAAGCCAGATCCAGGCAAAGTGCCGCACAGTCAGAGACTGCACGTGGGCTAAAATACCGTCAGGTTGCCCAGGCCTAGACAGATATGAGTAAGAAAAAAGAACAGCAAATGGTAGTGAGACTCCAGCCCATTTTTTCGTGCAGCTCACTACCTGTGGCCAATCAATTTAGCCATAATGACGACGATGATGCATGGTTTCTAAGTGTTGAGTTTTTTTTAATCGTCCAATCGGATTGGCAAACTGTTCAATTGCGTTGTCGAAGGTAGTTGGCTTCTACGTGGTTTGCATATGAAATTTAATTGGACATGCTCTCGAACGGCAGATGTCCAGGAATTATCTTATCCGAATTTCTGTTGTCAACATGTTGGAGTGTTTGATTAATCTTGAATGTTGTCACTTGGAGTGAGAAGGAAAGTTTTTTATGATGCGTGGCAGAGAAAGCTGTTATGCTGATGTCACTCTATTCTCGTTCACAACACTTGCTTGAATGTATGTTTGATTCCAGGTGTAGGCATTATTATATTATTATTATTACACAAGTCTTTACAGACGATGTGCCAACAAGTATACCACGAAGAGGGTACATGATGAAAGAAAAATGTAGGTTCCATGGTTCTTGTTGAAGGCGACATACTACACGGTTGCCAAGGCCGAAGTAGGGGGTTGGCTTAGGGGACCCCACCCGGAGCCTTTGACTCAAAAGTCTACCCGCAAGGCAGCGGTTTTTTTCCTTCACGAGAGCCGGTGACCATTTTGAGGGTTCTTGCGCCTCTCTTGAAGTGCCTCGGCGATTGTTCGAGTACGCCTCTCTAGCCTTTGCACGACCACGTGCAACCTGCAAGGCAGCAAGGATTTTTCCTCAGGGTTTACTCCCGAAGCCTTTCCCGGTGTAGGCACTTCACCCCAGTGAGTCTGTGCCTAATACTTTATAGGTTCAGTAGGTTTTTAAGTGCCACCATTCTCAGCTTTTAAGAATTTTCACCATGTCATTGATGTATGATAGTTAAGCACTTGGTACTTGTTACCGGTGTATTGCTGCCAATGATGATGATGATGATTCTTATCCGTCATGTATTTGAATCTTGATTTCAATAGAACTGGTGTTTATCTAGATAAGTATACAGTGATAAAATTGACTGTAGACAATGCCTTACAACGGTTGATTGGCGTTTATGTAGGCTTGCCATGTGTCTACTTCTGCTTCGATACACACATTAGATTTCGTTATGTGCACAAAAACACTACAAACAACGTTCGCATGTAGTCATCATGTGCGTGTGATGTACATCCATGGTTGACATCGACCGGAGGCCAACAACAACTACAACATGGACACAAATCAGTTCGAAATGAAAACTTGACCGATTGCCCTGTTGTGACAACTTTGTTATACTGTACTTAACACCAATTGACCTTGATTTGATTTCCGTTCACTCGCGTTCCGCGATTGCTCCTCTGTACCTTAGTACACGTTTTGACTACCGCGATAAATCATCATTCTCCAGTGCGTTTTCCCCTTAATTCGTGGGACGTTATTGTAGTGGTCAGTCTACTACACGGTCAAATCATTATCATCTTCAGAGATAGCAATACACTAGTAGCAGGTACCGAATGCTTAACTGCTATACAGCCATGAAAAAGTAAAAACCAAAAAGATGGGGAAGGGGGACTCAAATAGCTACGAATATTATAGAAAAGTAAGTACAAACAAACTGGGATTAGGTGCTAACAGCTCGAATGGAACACGCATTCAAACAAGTATCGTGTCTAGATTGTCGACGATGATGTCAATCAGCTGGCGAAGACAGTGCATCCACAGATATAAACCGTGATTACGAACATACGTTGCCTAGTTGAATACTGAATGAATTCAAGAGAAAATCCAGGGAAAATGAGCCGAGCAAAGATTCATTAGCAGTTGCGTGGCGAAGAGAAATCACCATTCTGCAACACTATCTGGTAATCTAAAGGTGGATGTGCACATGCCAAAAATGTTCACTCGAACGAACTCCGAGAAGCGCTACGGCAAAATATTCTCGCATAGACAAGGAAGCCGTTTTTTAAACCAAAAATTACATCGCAATACAAAACAATAACACGAACGACGTAGTATTAACTAGGCTTCGAATCTCATCCTAGCAAATGAGCAACGTACCTGAAGGCAACTGATACTTCGAGGCGATTCCCGGCTCATAGGCACCGAGAAATTCCAAACACTGTAAGAGCAGCCGTTGTTGCAGTTGCGTTAATCGGGTTTGTTTATCCTTGTGTGTCGCCTGCGCGGTGCGATCATCCGTGACGTGTAACTCCAGCACACAGGCTTTGATATCATCAAACAGAACCAACCGGTCTGGATCTTCCTCCTCGACGGGCTCGCCAGAAGGGTTCAAGCTGTCTGACGGCAACCATCCGACAGCTTCACGTGCACGCTCCAGGCCAACCCACGCCTTCCCACGTCGATACATCACCGCACGACTTTTCCCGATGGGAGCGCTCCCGGTGAGAGAGGGAACCGCACCGCGACGTACCCATTGATCTGTGGCAACCGCGGAGGATAACACAGCGGGCACCACCTCGAATTCCGGTTTATGTGGGTTCGCTTCCATCAAGGATTCATTGGTGCATTGGATCAAGGCATCCTCACAGGAGTTAGAGATTGCTATATCACGAAAGGTCGAGTAAAAATAATCGAAGCTGAAAACATTATGTGGGGAATGTACGACAATGATTGACAAATTCTTAGTCAGGAAAGCTATTGACATACAATTGCTAGCCTCAACATCAACAACAGCCAGGGCCGGTCTGCTTTGCACAGAGCAAATATTGAGAGTCAGATCTTATGAAAGCACAAGCCTGATTCAGGCAATGTGCCGCACAGTTAGAGACTGTACGTGGGCTGAGATACTCTCAGGTTGCCCAGGCCTAGATAGTATGTATGAGAGCACAAGCCTGATCCAGGCAATGCGCCGCACACTTAGAGACTGTACGTGGGCTGAGATACTGTCAGGTTGCGCAGGCCAAGACAAAGCTAAGATCATGTGTAGTTGAGAGTCAAAACAAGTTCAGGGGGCCTCAAAACAGTGGTGGAATTGACGTTTAAATCCGCCAGCGTACTAAACGTTCCGTATCCTCGGCACAAGCCTACCCGCTTATAGTAAAGCCTGTAAGCTTGAGATGAACGGTGCGTGATTAATCGGGATTGCGACTTTTAGCAAATGATGATTATGACCACACAAATTGACGATTCCCTTATTTGGATACACGGGTTCGTGGTCCCCAACATACCTACGCATTACTCTGCACAAAATGGGAGAAAGTAATGACTTTAAACGTGTGGATACTTGACACCAACGCACACGGTGACTTTTGAATTGCCACGCGAGCAAGGTAAAGCAATAATTAAAATGCATACATTTTAATTAGGTGTGTATGTAAGTATATATGTATGAATGTATATGTGTGAGGATCGAAATAGAAATATGTCTAGGCCTGGGCAACCTGACAGTATCTTAGCCCACGTGCAGTCTCTGACTGTGCGGCACTTTGCCTGGATCTGGCTTGTGCTTTCATACATGTATGTGTATGTATGTATATATGAAAGTATGAATGTATGCATGAATCCATATGTGTATCTAAGTATATATGTATGTATAAATGCATGTGTGAATATGTAATAATATATGTATGTGTGTATGTATCTGTAATTATACATGTATAGGTATATATGTATGTATGCAAGCATGTATGTTTGTATGTATGTATGTATGCATGTATGTTTGTTTGTATGTATGTATATATGCATGCATGCACGGATGTGCAATCGTACATTATTTATGTGCTGTGCGGCTAATACCGTGCTAAATTGATTGTCCATCAGTGGTGAGCTGCATGCTGAAACAGGCTGGGGTCTCACTACCATTTCTATTTTCTATTTTCTTTCTCATTTCTGTCTAGGCCTGGGCAACCTGACAGTATCTTAGCCCAGTGCAGTCTCTGACTGTACGGCACTTGGCCTGGATCAGGCTTGGGCTTTCATACATGTATGTATGTATGTATGTATGTATGTATGTATGTATGTATGTATGTATGTATGTACCATCGCAGGCCTGATCCAGGCAGTACCGGACAGTCATAGACCGCCAGATTGTCGAGGCCTGGACATCATATGAAAATTTAAACTTAAAATGGTGTTTAGACTCCAGCGTGTTTCCGCATGCAGCTCAGTATCCACTTAGCATGGTGATAGCTGTCCAGTACAGCAGTTTAGCACGATTTCACATCCGCATAAAAATACAAAAGCACAAGGCATGAATACGTACACTTTAGCTTTTCCGAGAGATCTACCCATTTCGAACGCATCTGATCACACGTAGCATCGGACTGAATTTCCTCCAATGGGTATACCCCAGATGACGACTTCTTCAAGTTTTTGTTCAACTTATTTTCGTTCGACTTTGAGCTTTGTCCTTGACGATTGACTTTGTGCCAACCGCGCCAAAATTCTGAACCGGGTTGTCCGAACCGAGCCGCACCACTGCTCCAATACAGCTCGAACTCCAAAAGACACTGGTCCGTGGGTGTGCCAATCAATTCGGCGGGGCGGAAGCAATTGAACTCAACGACTGCTTGCCAAAGGGCTAATGCGCGCTCTGAATGGCCCGCGTGAACAAGCCAATGACAATAATCGGCGAGTAGATCTGTAGAGATCGAAAGAGAACAGGGCTGAGTTCACGCAATGGTGAGGATTAACCGCAAACAAGTTGAGCTTTTAAACCATTGTTAAATAAAGCTAGCATGACTAGCCTGTCCAATCAAGTGTGCCCATATACACGTAGATCGTTTGAAACGAAGGGCTTGAAAGAATCCTCATTTGCATACTTTTCCATCACACACACACCCCACGACCGGTTTGGTGTTGTTTGCACTCAACAGGTAGGGACAGTACGATTAGGATCCACGTGCCGTGAAAGAGTTAAAAAATGATAAACAAGTTGAGCTTGCAAGCCACTGTTGGATAAGACTGGCACAACCAGCTTGTTCAATCACACGGGTTAAACCCATGGGCTTGGACAAAAACTCCTCATTTATATGCAATTCCATCACACACAGAGTAGCTGCAAAGGCGACAGTAAGACAAAGGGTGGCTATTTCCAATCACTGTAGCAGCATAATGTAAGAAATCCCAAGTCTGTATCCAGGCAAAGGACCACGAGAGGACTAAGATACTGTCAGGCTGTCAAAGACTAGACCAATCTAAAAGGAAACGAGAAAATGGCAGCGAAACTCCAGCGTGTTTTCACATGCAGCTCAGTACCTTCGGCAAATTGATTAAGCAGACATAAATAGATGACCGTTGGATTTATTGCCTAGTCTCTCATTACCAGTTTGCATCATCGCCAAGGAGAACATTGCATCCACGCTTAGTTGCCACAAAACCAGCGACTTGCTTCAATTTGAGTATGCATAGTAAGCGCATTATTATTCTCTATCAGGTCACTATGGCCCACAGGGCCGATGCTTATCTGTATGTAAGCACAAGCCTGATTCATGCAAGGTGCCGCACAGTCAGAGACTGCACGTGGGCTGAGATGCTTATCTAAAGGTTCTTCAACACGAAATTGTACAGAAGCTACGATGCCGCCACTGGACTGGGTGTTAGGCTGAAGCAGTTATTTCTCCGATTATTGTTGATACTCATATTACATCTGGGTGCAGTAGGGATCTGAGATAAGCGCTTATTCAGAAATATATAACCACAGGGATTCGAACATGAACCGCCTGATTGCATGTCGAACGTCAAATCCACTGTACCACCGCAGGGACTGAGTAAGTACATCAACCGGCATAAAAAATTAAAGCACGAGAAGACGCCTAAACAAGACCGTCAAAATTATAAGCAGTACTCTTGAAGGTGGAGCAGATGCAGCTCTCAACTGCTGAACGCAGATCATACTGCCGGCGTACAACTGACGCCGATCGACCGTTCTACCTATCGTTGCGAGCGCTGCGGGAGAGAATTTTCCTCCCGAATCGGTCTGTTTAGTCATTCGAAATGCTGTGGAACATGAAACAAATCATCCATGGTCGACATCGACCGAAGGAAGCCAACAATAAATCTTGGAGATAATAGGCTCTTGGAAACCAGGTAGACCGACTACCTAGCTAGGTTACTCGTTAAGGACAATGTGTGCCCTTTTGCATTCAGATGTCGATTGTGTCATGATCCCTCTGGGAACAATCTTTCTAAAGTTTACTACGTTCAGCCTACGAATCCCGCAACACAAGAGGCATAATTAGTCGATCGTTTCATACGGAAATGACAAAGAAACTTGTGCAGGCAGATTACTAATAAGCGAATCACCTAATGTTAGCAAACTTGTCGATTATGTCTTCATTAGTTGTCGTATCGATCGTGACAGCTGGCTCCATTCCGACCGTCACCATGATTGGCTCGTATGACCGACCTCGGCGAATAGCATATTATCCAATAGCTGATATTGTCCCCAATCTTTTGCTGCTAAAACTGTCTTCATGCAATTTTTCATGACCTAAATTTTGTGGGTCTGGGATTGCTGATGACGGACATTCTTGGCGCTTCTTACTCTTGAGTTGTGCCGTAAAGTTCTGCATGTCCTGCATGCCACCCGAAAGATCCTGATTTGCGCAATTCAAGAGCGCATTCGATGTATTCTAAATGCGAATTGAATAACTTGGTCAATCACAGAAACAACATTTTCTGGAAGCCTCAATATGAGTTATTAGGATTAAGACTTACAGAAAAAAGAGCAATACAATATCAATAGACGAAACTTACCAATAGTTTGTTCAGCTGTGTCTGACTGTGGGCGATGAGATAGTAGTCGACCAGAAATAATGCCGGAAAGTGTGGATAAGGCACGTTTAAAAACCCCATCAATGCGTGAAAACAAGCCGCCTCCGATGGTTTGATTCAGTGGTAAAGGACTAGCGTATTTACTCATCAGGTGGGCCAAATATCCTCTCCAGACGTAAGCAAGCTGTGGATATGTGAACGCCAATTGAGCCCAATCCCGAGCAATTCGCTCGGGTTGAAACATTTCTGTCGGGCCAGAGACACTGGTTGTTCCGTGAGCTTCTAACTCTGCAGCAAACTCGCCCAGACGAATAGACGATATCTTCAAGAAAAGAGAACCCGGATTCGAAGAAATGGCTCGATCAATCATAGAGAGCTGCTTCTTTAAAATCAAACGACGGTCTGACGCAGTCAACAGATGCGAAACCGTTGTGGCATCTTTCGTTGATGTATCTGACAGGTGAACAAACGCGGCTTCTTTAGACTGCATATCGATAAGACGAATCCAGGCGCGCAAATCTGTGGGTTTATTATAAACCTGTCTGTTTAGTTCTTCGCATAAGGTCAAAATTCGATCGGTAGAATCTTTTATTTGAGCAGTCTGAGAACCCGAATCGAATGTGAATGTCAGTTCACGAGGGTTAGCACTTTGGGAACATGATTCAGATGCAAGGGGTTGTGGGACTTTTGATATAATTGTTCGACTACGTTTACTGAAATAACGCGACTTCCGAATACCCTTGATCTTGCGAGTGAGCTCGTTACCTTTCAAATCACACACGCGCAACGTTCGGAAACCTAAAATTGTCATTTTGGGTTTTATTGGGAATTTCGACACATGTTTCTCATAGATACAGCCAAATGTGTAAATTTCCCGATTTGAGGACCTATCCAATCGATACGCATCTGATTGCTCAACTCCTTCTAAGTCTTCAAGGAATATCACTTTCTCGAAAGAACGTGTTCTGCATTGTATTTTAGTTTGCTTCTGACGAGAATCAACACGATTTCTCCGTTTTTTCTCACGAAGCCTTCGTTCCGTGTGATGGGCTGAAAATTCAAAAAAATAGAAAATCCTACCAGTATCAGCAGTATGCACAACGGTTTGAGCTACATAAGTCGAACTTTGTAACCAATTGGCGTCTGAGACCTCAGGCTGTCTTGGGGAGTTGCTGAGTGCGTTTTCAGACCGATCCGATTGTAGATCGCTTTGGGCTAGCGAACCAGCAGGAAACATGTGAAATATACCGAACCTGTAAGTGATGTGAAATGAGTATTGAAATTTAATCGTTAAATAACAAATTTAGTTAGATCGAAACTTGTGATGAGTGTGGTTGTCAAAATCCACCCCACAGAGTTATTATACAGATATTCAAAAAAGGTGCGCGTAGGTCCTGCTCTAAGTCTCACTCCCAGTATCACAAGATTATTAGCGTCCATATGGCTTACAAGATTAACACCACATAGGGAATCACAGACTCGAGATCCGCAAGCTGTCTTCCGACCTGGTAGAGGCTGTCGACCACATTTTCACTCATCGAGAGATATTGGAACTGCGTCACATTTATCGGCAACCGACAAAAGTAATCTTTTTTAAATTTCAAACGGGTATTTGATTCAGTCGATCGAAATGTCCTGCTTAACATCTTGGTATGCAAAGGCGTTCCGCAAATGTATGTCAACATATTGCATGAGTTTTATGATTACACATTCACAGAAATTCTACACTACAAGTGACGTCCGATTTCTCATTTTCTATTCAACTTTGTAATTGATGCCATCATGGAATTATGCAACGAAGGAGCCCCAGCTTTCGGAGTTCACATAATGCCAGGCGGCAAGCTTCTCGACTTGGACTATGCTGATGATATAGTTCTGCTCTTCAACTTGTACACAGATGCACAGGCGATACTGAACAAGCTAGCTAGTATTGTACCCGCATTTGGAATGCGTTTTGCGCCCTCTAAGTGCAGTGTTTTGGTGCAGGACATCGACATATCGAACAAAACCTTATTATTTGACAATCATGCGTTTGAAATTGTGGATCGTTTTTACGTATCTCGGTAGTTGTATCAATAATTATGCATCTTTAGATGACGCGGTATGGGTACGCATCTCTAAAGCGACCGTAGCATTCCGCAACGTAGGTCACCTCTGGCGTCAGAAAGGACTATCTCTGTTACTCAAGGGTAGAGTCTATAAAGCGACAGTTCGCGATGTGTTACTAAATGGGTGCGAAACCTGGACCTTACGTAAAAAAACACATTCAGCGTCTCCAAGTATTTGACAACCGGTGTCTCCGCAGCATTCTAGGAGTTAGCTGTTACAATCGCATACGCACCGATGCTCTCCGAAATAAGTTGTTCGGTAGTAATGTTGATATAGAGAAGCAGATCAACCTGCATAGGTTACGCTGGTTCGGTCACGTTTTACGGATGCCGGACCACCGACTTCCGAAACAAATTCTTTTGGCGACGCCACATCCCGATTGGCGTAAATCTCGGGGTGGCCAAACCGTCACATGGCATAGGCAGTTAAAAACCCTTACTAGTAATCTTTCCAAAGTAGGCGCAGCGCGTCTTCCAGGCTGGTGTCCCCGCGATCAGATATCGCAATGGCTAGTTACGCTTCAGGATATGTCCCGAAACCGTGTTAAATGGCGGTTTTGCACTAAGCATCTTCTTGGAGTGTTTGCTTAACCTTGTGTGTTGTCAAGCGGAGTGACGAGGGTTGCTTGTTATGATGCACGGCAGTGAAAGCCGAAAAGAAGCTGTCGTGCTGATGTGGCTCTATACACCCTGGGAACTTGATTGAATGCATGTTTTATTCAAGGTGTAGGCAGCTTATCCCAGTTTGTTTGTGCATACTCTTTCATAATATCCGCAGCTATTTGAGTCCCCCTACCCATCGTTTTGTGTTTTACTTTTTAATGGCTGTACGGCAGTTAAGCATTCGGTGCCTGCCACGTGTGTAATGCTGTCTATGATGATGATGAAGAGCTGTAAGTGTCTAGAGTCGAAAAATAGCAAAGCAGGATAAAAAGAGCAAAGGATACGTGCCTAGTTGCGTATGCATGAAACCACAAAGGTCTACACAGTAATAAAATACATGTTAGGTAAAATGTATGTGAGGTCACAAGCTTAATGCAGATAGTGTGTCGCACAGTAACAGATTGTCAGGTTGCCAAAGCCTAGATTGATATGAAGATGAAAATAGAAGTGGACAGTGAGACTCCAGTGTGTTTCCGCATGCAGCTCACTACCGGTGGCAAATCAATTTAGCACAATACATAGTAGTACAGCACGACTGCATATTCGCGAGCAGAAATAACATGTAAAAATATAACCGTGACGAGAATTGTGATGGTGTAGAGCGTATACTTACTAAATGCTTTATTGTAGAGTAGTGAGACCAGAACCAGACAGGAAATATACTAACGAATGCTGAACGCCAATTGATTAAGGTAAAATAGCTGTCAGAAAAATCGGAGAAAAACGGCGAGATACAGTTTGTATACTGTATGTGAAATGCACATCTGAAGCGATACGTAGAATCTTGAACCAGGCGGCCATACGCGTAAATTATAAGAAATTGAAAACTATCCATTCGGTTCTGATGCACCTCAAGGATACGACACCTTTATTTAGCGTTACGAACAGCATCTACATAATCAACTGTAAGGACTGTTCGGGTGTTTACATAGGGCAGACTTCCAGGGAAATTCACACTAGAATCGAAGAACACCGAAAGCGTGCCCGGAGACAACCCCGGGATGCGAAGGAATATCAATCCATAATTCGCGATTCCGCAATGGCGGAGCACGTTTTAGATACGTGCCACAGCGTCGATCTAGAAAATGTGGAAATATTGATACGCGGTATTAAACCGTATAGCGAACGCCTACATGCGGAGGCGGTCGAAATTGCCAAGGCGGTCAATAAGGTGGATGGGGCAGAAATCTCCACAATATCACGCTCGGCACTGATGCAAAGGTAAATAGTTGTTATTCACTTTATACCTACTAGTTGATTAGTTTTTTCTTTCCATTCAACAACCGTTTAGCCTAAACCCCATTAGTTATTTATTTTCACTCATGTGGGCCACAGTGTCAACTGAACTTGACCGTGTCACCTGTATTAGATTGGTGTGGATACGCACTAGTAGGAAATCGACAATTGACTCTGGTTATGCCTACGTGAAGTGATACCCCCAGTGTTTACTATAGGTTCTTTTGAGGTAAGTTAGAAACAGAGGTGGTGGGTTGACTGCTACTTAGTCATGTTCCCTCTCCTGACTATCATCCTTGTTCTGACGAAGCTTCTGTGCCAGAAGTAAAACGTAACCAAAAACTGCTCTAACCGATTGCACACAAATTTCTTTCCATAATGAATACACGATCGGTCTTAAACATATTCCAATCAGATGCAGTTCATCTTTTGGGTTAGTGACCTGCGATTCTATGAAGCAGTGGCTAGTTACAATAGTATGTACGGATGTATGAAAGTCTTAATCAAGGCTAAGAGCCACAGTAAAAAAGACTGCAAGTGGGCGTCGGGTTGCCAAGCCTTAGACAGATAAGAGAAAGAGGAAATGGTAGTGAGAATTCAGCATTTCCGCATGAGCTCACTACCAGTGACAAATCAATTTAGCGTGGGGTTAGCTGCAGATTACTGAAGTACTGCACGGTTTCACATACATGTATTAAAAGTAACTGCAAACCATTTTTAGAGAAGGGGTTGTTTAAAGTTTCTTCCTGGTGTGTCTGCTGAATCTTGTAGGTTGTCAAGTGGCGTGGCGCGAAAAGCTTGATGCATGACAGTGAAATCCGCAAGTAAAAGGTCTTGATGATGTCATTCCACTCGTGCAGAAAACTTGATCTAATGCATATTTTACTCGAAGTGTAGCCATCCTAGAGAAACGTTTAGAGTTGTCAACGGATTTAGCGGTCCAAAATACATCCGGGTAACTAAAAACACTACATTTATTGAATATCGGTGGGAAGAATGTCATAATTTCATTTTGCTCATTATTCTTCACTTAATCTTATACTATACTATTTTGCAGCTATACAACTCCAATTGTGAATTGAATAAAGCCAAACTTCCAGAAAACCAGTCTTTACTAATTCGGTATTTGCTTGATTCTATCATCAGTAAGCCCATCCCTGCACCTAGATTTCTCGCTCACGAGCTGATGGAGCGTATATCAATGTAGCCAATCAACATCATTCTGATAAATTCTATCCAAAGTCGTCTGAGCGTATCAGTCAATTCCGGGGAGGTTTAAATCACCTATTAAATAAAACCGTAGCTTTGCTTTGAGCAACGTTGTAAGAAGCTGCCAAAGTTCCCACTCCTCTTTAGAGATGAAACACAAGCTCTTGCTTCTCAAAATCTCAGTCATTGGAACGTCAGGGGTCCAGCTCAGCCATATCCTCTGGAAAAGCTGAGGTGCTGCTTCCCCTTCTAATGTCGCGTCTAAATTATTGTATTCAGGCTTGGAGGCCATACTACCAAAAGAATATAGTGCCGCTAGAAAAGACAGAAGCTCGGCACTCGCTTGATTGACGGGCTGGCATGTATCAACTATGAATATCGACTCTTAGCTTTAAAGCTTTTTCGCTCAGCAGAGGCAGCTCAGGGGCGATCTTATACAAACCTTTAAAGTTTTCAAAGGATCATGTTGTTTTAAATTCGACGACTTCTTTCGGTTTTCTCTTAAGGTTATCACACCAGCTCATAGTCTCAGGCTATGTAAGCTGTATACTAGACTGGAATCCAGTACAGGATTCTTTAGCGTCCGAGTAGTAAAGTGTGATGAATTCATTCATCGAAGAACTAGTCTCAACAGCTTCAATAGTGCGTTCAAACATAGGCTGATTGTAGCGTGGAAGGTGCTCTTTCGGTTGCATTACACTAAGATATAAGTTCTTACCATATTGTTTAATTTAAAACAAAATAAACGTCTTGTTTTGGTAATGTTCATCGTCTGTGTTGAAACCGTCTTTTTATCTATTGGATATGCAACATTCTATTTTTTTCATCATTTGGCGATGAGACCTCTCCCATCTTCCATCCACAGTTGCACACGGCTGTGCCTTCTACGAAACAATCCTGGCAGTGGTGTGTGCTCTCAAACACACCTTCAATAGACTCTGGGAACTGGTTTCGATTTGGTGGACCATATCCATGTGATACTGATGCGAAATGGGCTACGCAGCCTATAAAACAAACCGTTGGCGATGATTGTGGACATGAATCGAACACAAAAAGCGGTAATTCTTATGCCAGAGTCTCGATATTTAACATCACGCTACACCGCGCCCACACTCAGGTCTCACTGATCACCCTGTCATAATGATCTGAGGGTTGTATAGGACTAATGATTGTCAGGAAACGTGTCTGTATCTAGAATGTAGGTCTCTTATATATCTAGAAAGCTGAATCTCGTTTCAGGGGCTTATGTATGAGTTCAACTCATGTAATACGCACGTTGGAGGTAAAAGATCGTCGGGCCGAGACGGGACCTTACCGTGGTGTGATGGCTTCTGTACCTTAATGACCCATTGAGCTATACGGAGTGGTGTCTTTTGGTGCTAGCAGAGCTACTCATACCAGGAAGGTCGATGGATAAAGGTCAGACAAATTTAGTCTCAAACAACTGCTTTGTGGTTCAGGCTTTTATGGCAGTCTCCGGGTGGGCCCCCTAAGCCAACCACCTACATCGGCCTGGGCAAAAGGGTAGCATCACGCTCACTGCTCAAAACGCTTTCAATGATCTCTCACTGCATGCAAACTTTTTAATAACTGTTTTTTTTGTTTTGTGGTTCTTTGGGTAGATGGTCTTGATTGTTTGTTGTACTTTCTACTATACCGTTAACTAACACATCTTGTTTGCATTCAGCTATTGTACGCTCATTCTTAGAATAGTAAGCGTTTGCTTACTCCACTCAAACCCGTCTTCCTTTTCTACTTAATTCGGATCGATCTTTCCTTGGACGAAACACATCAACTCGCAAGATCGCTTGAACTGGCACACAAGCAGTCACAATCATATGGAAACAATCAGTCGTTTTCATGCTCAACTGCTCCGAATCATTCTGAAAGTGTATCTAAGTTATCACCACGATCTGATGCTTGCGATAAGGAGGTTAATTTTTCAGCACTGTCTACTCAAAGTTGCTATTTCTGTGGTCGGACAAAACATCCTCGTTCTAAATGTCCAGCGCGAGAAGCTATTTGTAATCTTTGCGGCAAACGGGGTCATTTTCAACGTGTATGTCGCTCAAGTAACACAGGCAAACACCATACTAATTCAGTTATATCATCTTTATCGGTTGCGGCCGTACCTGATTGTTTATCACGTACAATTACAACCGTCTCTGTAAACGAAACACCCCTTCGAGCTCTGATCGACACAGGAAGCTCTTGCAGCTTTATCAGCTCCGAGGTATTGAAACTGCACACTTGGAAGGTTTATCCAGCCAAATCAGTCGTCACAATGGCATCAACTTCAATGTCTTGCCAAACAACTGGTTACTGCTCTGTTTCTATCAAATACCGAGGTGACTCCTATGGGAATTTTAAACTGTTTGTACTTCCCAATCTTTGTACAGATATCCTACTTGGACATGATTTCCTGGGTCTTCACGATAAAGTTGAAATTCCATTCGGTGGAAGCCGTGATACTTTCGCTCTTTGTGGCCTGGCTGCCGCAGTTGTGGAATCGCCGCCACTTTTTGCCAACTTATCTCCTGAGTGCAAACCGATTGCAACAAAATCTAGGCGGCATCACCCGGATGATGAAAAATTCATATGTGCAGAAGTCAACCGTTTGTTAGAAGAAGGTATAATAGAACCTTCGACATCTCCGTGGAGGGCTCAAGTACTTGTTACGAAGAACTCTAATCACAAACAGCGTATGGTAGTCGACTACAGTCAGACCATTAACCAGTTCACTTATTTGGATGCGTACCCATTACCACGTTTAGACAAAATGATTGAAGAAATTTCACACTTTCAAGTATTCAGTACTCTTGACCTTCTATCTGCTTACCATCAAATTCAGATCGCGGCTTCCGATCGGCCTTATACTGCCTTCGAAGCCGGTGGTGGTCTGTTTCAGTTCCGTCGAATACCATTTGGTGTCACTAACGGCGTGGCGTGTTTTCAACGAACTATCGACAATCTCATTCAGCATGAAAAGCTGAAAAATACATACGCATACATCGACAACGTAACGGTATGCGGTAGCACTCAAGAAGAACACGATTTGAACCTGGAACGTTTTCTAAATGCCACAAAAAGATATGGTATCACACTCAATAATAATAAGTGCATCACTTCCTCAACTGAGATATGTCTTCTAGGTTATAAAGTTTCGAAGGGTACCATAAGACCAGATCCAGAAAGAATGGAACCCATCCGCCGGCTACCTTACCCGCGTACTACGAAAGAATTACAGCGGGTTATTGGTATGTTTGCTTATTACTCACACTGGATACCTTTATTCTCAGACAAGATAAATAAACTTGTCAAGAACAAGATATTCCCTTTGCCGGAAGAAGTCAAGACTACCTTTGATAACCTAAAGATTGAACTTGAAAACTCCATGCTAATTACAATTGACTATGATGAACCTTTGGTAGTAGAAACCGATGCTTCGGATATAGCCATTGCTGCTTCTCTGAGTCAAAACCATCGTCCGGTTGCCTTTTTCTCAAGAACTCTCAATACAAGCGAGAAAAATCACTCTGCCGTCGAAAAAGAAGCATACGCTATCGTGGAGTCCATCCGAAAATGGCGACATTATCTTCTAGGCAGACCATTCAAACTGATAACCGACCAACGTTCGGTTTCCTTCATGTTTAGCGTCCGCCAGAAAAGTAAAATTAAGAATGACAAAATCCAACGTTGGAAAATAGAGCTATCGGAATACAAATATGATATCATATATCGTCCAGGTACGGAGAACCATGTCGCTGACACTTTGACCCGTAATGTGTGTGCATCAACTTCGAATTCAGATCAGCTCGAAAAATTGCACAGCTCACTTTTCCACCCAGGGATCACTCGTTTTTTCCATTTCATTCGATGTAAAAACCTTCCATATTCTATTGATGATGTCAGACGTGTTATATCAAACTGCAAAGTCTGTGCAGAACTGAAACCAAGATTTTTCAAATCATCTGGTAAGCTAATTAAAGCCACGCAACCATTTGAACGTTTGAGCATAGATTTTAAAGGTCCGTTACCATCTTGTTCACGCAACCGCTACCTGCTCACATTAATCGATGAATTCTCGCGGTTCCCATTTGCTTTTGCCTGTGCCGATTTATCATCAGCCACTGTAATTGAATGCCTTACACAACTTTTCTGCCTCTTTGGGATGCCAGCATACATTCATTCAGACCGGGGATCGTCTCTTATGTCTTCCGAAATCAAGAGTTTTCTGCTTGAGAAAGGCGTCGCTATGAGCCACACTGCGGCCTATAACCCACAAGGAAACGGTCAGGTTGAACGCCTCAACGGTACCATTTGGAAGACAATATGCCTAGCATTACAAACCCGTAATTTACCTCCAACTCGTTGGGAGCTAGTCCTACCTGAAGCATTTCATTGCATAAGATCATTACTATGTACGTCGATCAATTGCACCCCTCATGAACGCGTTTCAATATGCTCGGCGTTCTACCACAGGAACATCCTTACCTTCTTGACTGACGACACCGGGTCCTGTACTTTTACAGCGATGCGACCGATCTTCTAAATACCAACCGTTGGTGGAGGAAGTACAACTATTGACCTGCAACCCACTCTATGCACACATTGCTCATCAAGATGGTAATACTGAAACAGTGTCTCTACGCCGCCTAGCACCAACAGTCAGAAATTCAACGCCGATTTCCCCTACTACGTCTGATACTCCAGTAATAACCGAACACCGTGAACAGTCTGATGTTCAAAATGCCAATCCTGATCTAGATGACCCATTATGTGTACCCCCCACCGAAATTGACCCTCTGTGTTACCCTCAAATTTTGGAACAACAACAACGCATCCGTCCTTACAATTTGAGAACTCGAGAAGCTTGATTTTTCTGTGTTGACCTCATTCAGCACGAAAGATTGTCTTCCATTTCAAAGCCCGGGTGAATGTCATGATTGTTTGTTGTATACTTTCTATATACCGTTGACTAACACATCTTGTTTGCATTTCAGCTATTGTACGCTCATTCTTAGAATAGTAAAACGTTGCTTACTCCACTCAAACCCGTCTTCCTTTTCTACTTAATTCGGATCGTATAAAGAACGT
>JACCGJ010005958.1:0-15766 GCA_013407085.1 Atriophallophorus winterbourni
GAATTTGTATATGCAAAATGCATTATATTGCCTGCTCTAGTTTCAGATTCGACATTCAGTAGATACAGTCCTTAAATTAACTTTGAACTAATATAATTTGAATCGACTGAACCAGCTTGCGCATTCAGTTTTTGGATCATTTATTCAAAACTTGGCAGTGCACATCCTGATTAACATTTGTACAGGAACGAAGTATTGTAAACCAATACTCAACTGTTCCAACACGAAACGGTAATTTGTTACATTTTACACCCAGACGAATGAAAACATCTAGAAACCAGATGTGGTAAGTAGTTGCAATCTGAAAACGCGACAATTTTCCTTGATTTAATCATTTCGAACGTTTATACAAAAATTGTAGTTATTAATCCTGTTCAACAGTTGCGCCCATATATAGCGGTATGCCCTTCGAATATAATTTGAATATGAATGCTTGAATACTCGTTCATTAAACCTTTTGATCCTTACTAGAATTCATTGACAGTGCCTAAAAAGATGTTACATTTTCGAATAATTCAACAAGCTTCGTTTATTTTTATACCAATAAAAACGGCTCACAAAATACGTTCGAAGGTATAGACCTGATACATCTTCAGTCTTTACGAAATTCACGTACTGCTTTCCCGTTTACCACACGGGTTGTAACGAATGTAGTGAAATTCGATTTTGTGAGAAAATGAGTAGAAATAAAAAACTTTCTAGTTATGATCAACCCCTCCATCGTCCAATTTTGAAATAATGTTCCCCAAATATTATCATTTTAGGTCAACAACCCAAATTTAACCATGTTTCTATAATAGCATAACAGATTTTACGCCAAGCACACTTTGTATGCTGCACATTTTTATAGCTTGAACTATGAAGGTTTTGTTGTGACAGATGAGACTGCTTCAAATAAAATCTGAAACTTTCTGAAAAATTCTTTCAGATCAAAATATTGCTTATACTCTTCACTACGCCCGTTGTTAAACGACCAGAGCTATTTTGTGTTTTGAAGATAAGTCCTAAAATTCTTATCTTTTGATAAGCCATATCTTTTATATTTTGTTCGTAAACCTTCTCCAAACAAATTTGTATGGTAAAATTATTTTATTCGCCGAAATCCTTAAACACGAATGAAGCAATTTTCTTCATATTTTACTTCTTTAGTAAAAACGTATAGCACAGTTTTTCCGGATTCTTTGATTAACGACCGTAATGATAAAATTGAGCACTGTCGATTAACAAAGCAGATTATTTGGGGATTTTTCTACATTATTTAGGCGTAACGACAATCAAGTGGCCAATTTACCCACTCGTGACGGAAGTTTATCTAACTATTACAAAATAGAAAAATGTGCTGAAAAATCAAATTCTAAAATTTATTGCCCCGGTGCCCATCCATAAAAACACTATCAACCGCCCAGAACACCCTTTTAGCATTTTTCACTTGGTTTTCAAGACTGAAGTGCGTTGCATTTATTCAACAACTCATGGTGGGCTTTTTCCCCGAAAAGATCTAAAATTTCAATGAATGAATTATGATATTTTAAATGCTCTAAAAATTAGAATTTTCATAAGATATCTCTCACCTTGAGGATGAATATCACAACAAATACCAATTAATTGAAATTTCCATATTTATTACAACGTATGAGTCATTCCAATTTAAATTCACTCAGCGATGACCTAGATGATTTCAAGGTCGAGTGAATAGATTAAACGTGACTGAGCATGACCAATGGAATTGCATCATGCTTGGGCAAATACAATGACTCATGATGGGTAGGATTTGTGGATTAGGGTATCGAAATCGTTAGCAAACGATGGAGAATTTCTTCATTTAATAGGAATAAGTAAATGTGGAAACTTTCGTTCATAAATATATCCATGAATCAGTTTTTCTTAAACAAGTTTGCCCTACCGATTATCCTGATTAATTCTGGATGGAGTTAATCTTTTCCACTAGTTTATTGACAATAAAAGGAAATGGCCAGTTTGGATATTCTATTCACAAAAATGTTGAAATAGTGATTCGGATAATAACACTTTATTGATTCTGCTTGCCGAAATCTATCACTCATAATGGAGAAATGTGAAGTGCATTAGCAGTGTGATTTCATCGCGAGTGATATGCAGATCACCACCCTCTAGTACAACACATCAGCAGAAAGCGCCGGAACAAATGAAGACGACTATCGTGAACTTATATTCTAACTGGTTTCATATGTGTTACGTTAAAATAATTTAATCAAAACCATTCTTGGAAACATTATGCCATTCGTAAAGGCGTGTCTAACAAGTGCAGTGTGGTGCTCACTTGAATTAAAACGGGTTGCATAAAATTTATTGACGAATCATATCGAAGAAATACAATACAAACATGAAGAGGACAAAGTTATACTTGAATACCACTGTTGCATAAGGTTCGTACAACAAACCACGATGTTCAAACACAGAATCACATAATGATTCTCGGTCTATCATTCAAGGCGCTTATGAATGACCAAAGTGATGTGTTGCTCACACACCCCGAAATTACACTCCACAAAAAAGTTATACTTGAATGCCACTGTTGTATAGGGTTCGTACAATGAACAACGATGTTTAAACACAGAATCATATAGTGATACTTTGTCAAGCAATAATTTTCGGGTGTGTGAGCAACACATCACTTTGACGATGACAGTATTTTGAAGAGATTTGCCGATATAACATAGATGCGACCTTAGCTCGTAGTCAGGTACCTAGCAAACGTGTTCGCTTAATTGACTTTTTTGTGTTTTGTGAGATTCGGGGCTGAACGTGATCTCAGGGGCGAATTGGGAATCAATCGACAACTGTGGACGAATTGCGTGATGACGTTGAAACAGGAAATGCATTTGGCCTTGACTGGTCTGACGTAATTCGAAGTAACATTCAAATTCTTTAGAGCTTTCAGCATCTTGAACTGCAGTATTCGTCTTCTTTTCAGACTAGCGGAATGATCTCATTATCAGTGTGATGCCGCTGCATAATGTTTCATTGTGCGAGAAAACCATTCAAAACGGTTGAAGTAGAAATCTGTTTGCCAATCAAATACTAATGCTTCGGTTTGCGTTTGTTTATCACAAAAAACGTGTTATTTTAATTATGTAACATGATCGACTTGATGGAGTTACTCACCTCTTTTAGGCAGTACTTAAACTTAAATGGGAAGAAAAGTTTGAAATTTGACACTGTGGAACCATTCATTGAAATAACTGGAGAAGTTTTTGCGTGTTTTTAATGAGGTATGCTATTCAACCTGTGGAATAAAGTTCGTGTTCGATTCAAAGAACCGATAGATTTGTGCATTAGATAATGCTTCGAGAGGAAGACAAGGTTGAAATTTGCCACCGAGAAACCAGTCATTGAAATTACCATAGTAGTTTTTATGATTTTCATACGCTATACAATTCAACGTGTGGAACAGAAAGTCAATTTTTTTCGAAAAAAACAATAATTGATTAATGAGCTCATTGATTACCAACATTGAGGTTTCGCGATGAAAAGGGAAGAAAATTCACTCTGGGATGACCAGATAATCGTTCGTTCTCATTTGTAAAGTTTACTCAATTTTCATTTGCTTGAAACGGTGATTGAAATTTGAAGACAGTTTTGGTTGAGGATGAAACTATCCCCCTTTAGCCAAATGAGAAATAAAACATTAATTGCGTCGAAATGAATAACATTTACTCGTTGACCGACCGCTTTACTGCTCTTTGCACTCATCAGATTCGATATAGTCTTATCAGAAACCGATAGTTTTCCAACAAATCAAGAAATGTCCTAAACTTCAAATCGATATAGAATACTATTTTGTACGCTTGAACTGTTAAATAATCCCGTCATTAATCTGGGCAATTTTCAGATAATAATATAACTTTTGTACAGGAATATAACATTTTGGACTATTGCGCTATATACAAATTGGACTTTGAAATTTCATTCTTCCAAATTTGAAACATATTTATTTATTCAGAATCTCTGATAAACAGAAGAATAACAATTGCGCCTTCTACGGTAAAAGTAGTGGGCAATACGACTTAACTGAACTTTGGAAAGGCTCACTGAATACACCCATTAATCCGATGATAAATGAAACTCAGTAACAAAATACCTTTTACTCAGCAACCAAACGAAGCCTAAAATAACAAGTATAACATTGTTTACTTTTAATCAACTGTTTCAAGGCTCACTGAACCTGATCTTACTGTCTCCACCTGACGATGGCAAACAGCCTGAAACCGGTAGTGGTGTGTAAGGGATGGGGATGTGAGCAACACATTACTACAGTCTTAATACGTTTTCAGGCAAATTAAAATACACATGAATGAGTTTACAATATTGGGGTTCACGGAATTAAGGATTTATTGTTAAAAAGTAAACGTTTTACAACACAAAATAGTTACAGGATGAATAAAAATGTCAAAAATAAGAATGAATAACAAGCAGAGTACATCAAATTTATGACTCACGAATGATTTTCGTCTGCATGTATAAGTTCAGTTTCGGTTTAAGCATCGCCAAGCAAGGAGAGTCCATGACATGTTGTTGTGGGGGATCCTAAAGGAATATAGCACGTACGGTGAAATATGGCGGTGACAATCAATACGGGCACTTGGTACGTAGAGGGATTATGTTTCTCGATTCGTCACTATCAATGGTAAAGCAGTCAAAGACGTCACGCAATTCGTCTACCTCGGCAGCATTGTTTCAATAAGTGGTGGCACGGACGAAGACATAGTCGCCAGAATCGGCAAAGCAAGATACGCGTTCATAGCTTTGAAATCCATTTGAGAGTCAAAGGTTCTATCAAAACGCACGAAACTCCGTATATTCAGAAGCAACGTCAAATCCGTGCTACTCTATGGATCGGAAACCTGGCGAGTGAAAGCAAAGTCTTCTGGCCGCTTGCAATCATTCCACAATAATTGCATTTGTCGAATTATTGGGGTAAAATGGCCAGAAAAGATAAGGAGTCAAGACCTGTGGCAGATTGCTGCTGGGGACCCGATCGCCCAGCTGATCAGTAGAAGAAAGTGGAGATGGGTTGGGCACACCTTGCGGAAACCTTATGATAACATCACGCGTCATACTCTGGTATGGAACCCAATCGGGAAGAGACGGGTCGGACGCCCAAGGCTATCTTGGAAGCGTTCGTGTGAAGAGGAAATCCGCAAGTGTGGACTTAACTGGAACGACATCAAACTGGCTGCTATGGACAGACCAAAGTGGAGACAAGTTGCCGAGGCCCTATGTTCCTCCAGGAACTCAAGGGATTACGTTAAGTTAAGTCAAGTCGTCACTTTCTCGTCAAACAATTGACCAACAAATCCCTATCAGAATACTTATCACTTACTCACAATCATCAACAGGTTCTGTGATGTTTTAAGTAACTAACTATTGATGGTGCCAACAGTAAAATAATGCTTCATAGATAATTAAAAATATCCTGGCTGGTAATGATGTGTAAGTGCGGGAGTTGTGAGCACACATTGAATTTTTCAACCATGAGCTCCTTAATAGCTTCATAATCCGTTCCATATATGTCAAATATATATTGAACATCATTCTAAGTTTCCTGTTACCGAACGCGAAGACGTATCCTGTTGCACCATTTAGCACAAAACAAAACGTTCTCGTTTGCCATATAAAATACATTGCCATATCAATATTTACATAACAGGATCACAGTCGAAACATGAAACTTAGAATACAAAAAGTGTTGAGGTAGAAAGCTTAACAAAAATCACACGATGAAGAGGTATATATAGTAATGGATGAAGAATCTTCCAAAATTAATAATGACAGTAACATAACGCATGGTTCCCCATGTACTCATCGAGCTTTGAAATGAATACCTCAACCGATCCCTAATGTATGATTTCCTCAGGCAAGGTATTCTAACCCGGAAAAAACGATGAGAAATGTCAAATCGAAAATGTGGGATACTTAAACCCCTTGAAGGTTTGCGTGTTCTATTAAGGTCATTAAGCTGTAGTAAATGCTTTATGTGATAATGTTCGATGTGCATAATTTTAAATGCTAACATACCTTCACTCCGTATTCGTCGTTGAGTAAAATCGTGTAGTTTATTTTGCGAAATTCGATGTTGGAAAGGCGGCTTTATGTAACAGGTGAACAATTCGGTCGCACGATTATAAATACTTGCAAGCAGTTCATTACCCTTCCTCACCCATCATGGCCAGGCTTGGATTGAATATTCCGTAGCAGGGCCTACATATGTATCAAGATACCGGGGTAAGATTTATACATTCTATAATTGTGCGAAATCCTAGTTACTCGGTATAGGCTTGCGTAAAATGTGAATAGAATACAATTGAACATTATTGCGCATAGTGCAAATTTTTGGGGAGTATTCAAACCGCACGTAAGGATTTGCATTTCAATTGACAAATTTAGTATGTGTAATGAGGCAAACATTAGTTTTGTTTGTACCGAGGAAATCGATAATTCCTCATTATTTGACCTATACATGAAGAACAACTGGATGAGAAATAAGTGAAGCTGGAGTATTTTTCTCAAAGAAAGATTGATTTTCAATGAATATTTGACCAAATTCTATAATTCATCCTCAATAAATGACCGTGCGCCAACGATCATCTTCAGTTCTCATCTAAAACATTCTCGTTCATTTATTGGATTTTAATATTGTTCGTATTGTTCCAAGTCAACGAAAGTTTGAACAGTCATGATTCTTATTGAATTTTCAAAAAAATGTTTCAATCGATTTCGGTTGAATTTCGGCTATTAATAAAGAAACTCTGTCAGCGTGACGTATGAAAGAACAGATCACATCTGATTCGCTCCAAGCATCAACGATCTGATCCGAGTTCGCTCGAAGCGTAACGTGATAAATCGAAAATGTCAGACAACTATTGTAGTGCAACTATTCGACACTCGTTCAATTTTTTCTTACCTGAATTTCGCTACCTCAAAGGCCAAACTCTGACAGATTTGACAGCAAAAATTTGACCATTTTGCGAATGTTATTGCCTTAACACGACGATTCGATTAAATCTGTTACGAACAAGTGTAGAAAAGTTCAAGTCTCGTCTTAAACTGATTGAAAAGCATTTTCGATTTTTAGTTGAACTGCTGGCCTCCGACAATAACATAAAATATTTAAAAGAATCTGAACTACTCCCGCAACAGCTTCTTATTTTCCTATTTTATTTACGTAATTAACCAGGAGGTAAGGCGTCCAAGCTCATTCATCCTTTATAGTCAAACTTTATGTAACCCTAAGCTGTGGAAAATTGCAATTTATCTAATTACATCAGTTAATTATAACAAGCTACGCGCTTTTCAAATAAACGTTGGCAAAAAATGGTAAAATAGGGCATCTTGTTATTTTAAGGTTCGTTTTAAATAAGCAAATGTTATCATTTGATGTTTCCTGGTTGCTTAAAAGAGTATCAATACTTGACACCGTTCAACCATCGCTAATCACTAAAAAGATTTATTCCTGATGAAATCGTCTATATCGTCCGACATCTGAGCTTGTGGATGGCTTTCAAAATATACTAAGCTTCGATGGTCTTAGATGACTAGATCCTCCACTAAGACAGCGGCGAGGGGAACTTGTGCTTGCATATAAAGTTCATGGTGTTATTTTCCATTCTCTGAATAAATAATTCTACATTCGAATTGCTAACAGCATCCGAGGTCACGGTTGCCTGTTGAAAAAACAACATTCCAAAGTGAAGTCCACCAAGTAGTTTATTTTGTTTAGAATAACCTAACTGCCAATTTGGTAAACTCCAGTAAGCAAAACTTGATAAGTATGTGCTGCATAACCCCGGTTTGCTTCCAAACTATTTGCAAAGCATTCATCTGCATTTCTTCATTCACCAGGACTGAATAATACTATATATACCTATATTTTGAACTTGGGTTAATTCCTGTTTCAATAATAAATCTGAAATGTAAAATCTTGGTTCTCGCCTCAATTTCAATTGACACTTTGCATGAACTAGTTCTACGATGTACACCGAATTAACAATTGCGTCATGATGTTAGAATTTATTCCCATGGTGTTATATCTGTACATGTAATCGCGTATATTTTCATATTTGAGTTAGAGCAAGGAACATTGAATGCTGCATTAAAGAAACTCCATGTTTTACAAGGTTCCCCATTACGTGTCACGAAGATTTAATTGAAGCATTTTGAAGACTGCTGAAGCAATAGCCATCAACCTAACTTAAGCGTTCAGAAACTATGAGGGCATAATGACCTAATACCTGGGTAAACTTCGACATAAACCAAACCAGTTTAAACGATATTACATGACGCTGATTTTATATAAAGATTTGATAATAATCATATCCGTTTTTCAGTCTTTACTTTTCTCATGCATGATATATCGATGTGATACTAGCGAGAAGGATATCTTTCGCTCTAACTATATCATTCACTTACTAAATAGTCATTTTAAACCATATTAGAATCAACTTTTCAAAATGCTCTCAGATTACTTTGGAATCCATTCAATATGAATTTGTTTCAATTCGTAATTAGCTTTTAACTTTTCCTTGCTCTTGCTTATAATAATATATTTTCCTTAACAAATTTTATCCTTACCCAATCTTAAAAAATTATCTTTCCAATTTCAAAAGTCATCTCTTTCCAGATTTCCTACTCACATCATGGCAGTAAAAATGAAAAATTGACTGGTTTAAAGCAAACTCTTACTATCAATCAAAGGCCTATCAAACCTATGCATCTCAGCTGTCAACGCCGAATCAGCTGTTCAAATAAAATAGGTCGCATCTCATTGGACAATTACGTTAACCAATCATATAATAATTGTACGTGTATATGGTTTAACTACTTTTGTTGAACAATCAGTCATGCGCTATGGAGAGATTGAAATGAAATCAATGGATTAAAAACAATGTGATAGCAATGCATGCAGGAGAAGCACTAGTAGTAATCTACGTTCACTTGACAACCAATTTACTTTTACTGAGCCAAACGGTGGAATCCATGATGGAAAGTGACACACGCGCGAAGCACCTGTCTGACGCTGTTTATTCAATTCCTTTTACCCTGCCAACGGGTCTCATGGATTCACCGGAGAGTAGAACTATTGCCGCCGCGGTGTGTAAGGCAAAATGTTTGAAAGAATGTGTGGATAATATGAAACAAAAGGCAGTTACGAATCCGACGGTAAGTCTACATTTTTGCAGGAAAAATGACGTTTATGTGACTCCGACTTTGATACATATATTTATTTGAGCGATTTTTCAAATACCGTAACATTTGACCACCAGTGCTTTAATTCAATAAATCAGTAGAGAAAATACAATGCAATTCGTATACGCTAAATGTTGTAGAATGTGTGTCAACGTTATCAGATCTCGCGTATCTAACTTGTGGTTAGAAACAAGGGTTGCTTCATGAGTTTCCGTGAATGACCTTGTCTACCCTGTCCTTTCCATTGTATTGCTTCATTGACTTGATGTAATTGAGCTTTGTAGAGTTCCTTCTCTACTGTCATGTCTTTTAAGACATTTTCCAATGAATTAGCCATCCACACTCCCACCACCACTAAATCTTAATTGGGTGCAGATCTTTCCGGATCTCAGGAGAAAATATGGAATGGCCTGATGAGATCAACTCTAAAAATAAATCGTATGTTACAGATCACTTCATTGCCACTCCATTTAAAAGCATGTTAGCAACGGTCGAAATAATCTATGAAAAACAACCACCACGATGTGTTAAAATAATTCAAAATATTTCAATGATCAAATAAAGCATAGCGAATTCCCAGGACATCAGATAAGCACAAGCCGACTCAAGAGTGCGGTTGTGGTATATTAGTTCTAATTTGGTTTGAGTTAATGTCGACCAAACTGATTCTATGGTTTAGTGAGATACTTAATAAAATAATTATTTGAATCATTTGCTCTGTTCAGGTTGCTTGAGAAATGTGAAGCTGCAATTAGCTAAAGTATATTTCACGAAATGTTACCCATAATAATATATTTCCTATCAATATAGAGCATGGTGGTTAAGCTTAATTCACAAACATGTATATTATTTAGATACTAACCGCTATCGAAAACTGTTTATTCAGTTCCAATTAGCTCCCTTCAAGGTGGTTAACATGTGTTATTGTTCAAGCGTATATTTATGATCAATCACCAAAAATTGTTATTGTTACACTACTGCTAATCTAGCGTAATTGTGCTGTTTGCACCCTCTGATTGAACACAGCCAGATTAGTTTCATTGAACATTAAATTTTTGTAATTAATTATTCAGGTTAGACTTTGAAAACATTGTTATTGAATTTTTTCGTATTTAGATAGAAACTAAATGGTTGCTTCTCTAGGGAAGAATTTAACTGATTGTAGCTGCTTGTGCGTACCATATGCTTGACCGTATGGCTCTAAATACTGGACCACTTGCACGCGATACGAAATGAATCTACATAAGAGCTCTTCATATACGAACCATCGTTGTATCTTGAACAGCCTGTATGGACATATTTCTAAATGCAGAAATCCTCCATGAATGTGATTTGCAGAACACTGCGCATGCCGCATTTGTGATACTAAGACGTTTGCAAATAAGTTGTGAAAGATTCGGGCTTGAATCAATCGAACAAGAAAAAACTTGCTCTTAACCGCTCCCTGTGAGACATCGTGTAAAGCCCATTCATTACATACATACATACATATATTACCCGGGATATGAGTAGATATTGCATCGGCTGCTAAAATATGGCATGTTGACACCGTAAACTCCGCTGAAAGGCTGAGTACTGCTTATCACTATGAACGCTGATGGAATGTTTGCTACTCCCAAATCGGAAAGTATAATCATTTAGGGCGATGCATACGACGTATATCTGGGGACGATATCAAACGAACGATGCCAGAAAAAATGTGACACGATTTACATCAAAAATATTTATTTATTCACAATTAAATTTAGGGGTGAATATCGTTCAAAAACACGTCAAATTATTTACTAATCAATCAATAGTCTCCAATATTACCTCCAAGAAAATTGTGTGCACTTGGTTAGGACAATTCTTACGCAAAGTTTCTACAGAACAAAAGCTGTTCGTAATGGCAGGGAACATGGCCTAATAGCATTCCAGCAAACACCTCTATTTTGATCATACCACTGATAAACCTGTAGCAAAACCTAATACGACATGTATTCTCATTAAGTTGACGAAGCTTCTGTGTCAGAAGCGAAACATTAGCCAAAAACTGCCTTAACTGATTGCTCAAAAAATTCATTCCATCATGAAAGCTCATCGATCCTAAACATATTCCAATCAATCTCCAATACTGACCCGATTCACCCCTATTCAAACCACACCTTTATCTAACTTTGCGCTCGCGTGAGGAATAATAGACGATCGATTACAGCGCAAGCCGGTGTGAAGATTTGAGGTCAACTCTTTCGTGTGACATGTTTCATATTCGATGGAATGACCTAAGGATATTCACTATCTGAAACAACCTAAATCAAGCCATGTGGATAAATAAGGCATCCGTTTCATAGATCATGGTCATTATAAATTTTTAAATTGGATCGTGATTGCGATCTTAACAAGCGATTTTTTCGACACTGCACACGATATTCGTACTGTAGATATAAATTAATGTGGACCTAGTTAAAAACTAGCTTTAAAACTAAGAATATCGAAAATACGTAATGGGTTGACGTGGCCGTGATGGCACATCTTTCATATCACAGAGATTGTACGAGGAGATTTTACGTGCGGGATAAACGATTACTTAATTGCAACAAGCATTCCCTGTCAGAATGCCAGCTTATCTGATCAACGGGAAGCTATCATTGTTGCAGTTATAAACTCATCATATTTCAGATCGATAAGGTGAAAAATCGATCATCAATCACAGTGAAATCAATATGGGTAATTAGTAAAATAGTTTCTGAAACCGTATGTTTCTCGTCAGATTAATTGCACACCAAATCTTCCGCCATTGTGGATATAACTCTCATTCATTAAAATGAACGTAAGTTGACAATTACTAAATTGATTAAAATCTAAAAGTGAGTTATTAACAAATTAACTTTAAATAAATAACTAATATTTACCGAGCGAAATATTAGATTTCTGATGTACCCACTGAATACATTTGGTATAGAATGCACCCAACATAACTCTTTATTGATTTGAACTTGGTAACTGTAATTAAAACCGAATTATAGTAAAGGAATATAATCGGAAAATAATAAATTGTAAATATAAACTAAATAGTAATTTCAAAACGAGTAGATCTTTCGGAACACGACCATTTTCCATTCGGTAGACGGAGGCAACGCACCACAGACGGCGCTACAGTAGTAGGGTGAATATGCTCCATAGACCAGCTTTTAAAAGCACTTCAACAATAGTCACTTCGTCCATCCACGAAATGTTCAAGATATGACGTATTCTCTGCAAACGGATAGCATTCAGATTCACTTCGTGTCTTTCGTGTGTGGTCCAGGTTTTACTACCGTAGAGTAAAACATTTAGAGCTATATACCATCATCTTGTCTTTACAGTCAAATTGCGTTTAACCCAAACACGAGAGTTCATTCGGAAGAAAATTACAGCTGCTCTGTAAATCTGCTCATCAATCTAGCTAGAGGTTATCCGCAATAGTTAAATCAAGATATGTGAAAGGATTTAGTTGTGCATGCTGACAGTTTCCAGCAGTGATAATGGGATACGATACAATTCCCTGACTAAAGACTTTGATCTTGCACATGCAGATTGTTAGCCCAAATACTTTGCATGCCGACGAAAAACAGTCAATTAGCGACTGGCGGTGTTCTCGGAAGTGAGCAATAATGAGTACATTGTAGGAAAACAACAAGTCACTGATTAGCACATCCCGTATATTGATTTGTGCTATAAACCGGTTCAGGTCGAAAAGATTGCCATCACTTCTCGTCCGTAAGTAAATGACCTCTGCATTCTTTCCAAACAGTGCTTTAGTAGCAGAGCAAACAAAATGCCAAACAAGATAGGAACAAGAACATCACTCTTTGACACCTTTGCGAATTTGAAAAGCCTCTGAACAGAAACCGAAATAACGAGTTCGAGCATTTTTGGGGGGGAGACTATAAGATGAATCATATTGATGAGACCCTCCCAGCTGACTCAGTCGAATGCCTTCGTTAAATCAATAAAAGCAGCGTATAATGTCATACGATGTTCCCAAGACTTTTCTAGAAGTTGACTCAGAGACAATATCATGTCAACGGTTAATCTTCCCTTGCGGAAGCCACATTGAGATTCGGAAGTAACTCTATCAGCTAAAACTTGTAGCCGGATCTGTGAGACTTTAGCAAACAATTTTTCTATAAAATTCAGAAGGGAAATTCCTCTGTAATTGTTACAGTCGCCTTTATCAACCTTATTTTTAAATAGCGTGTTGATCTTCATGTTTCGCATCTCTTGTGGGACGCACTGCTCCTGTCAGCTTGTCTGCGATTACACGATTGAAAATCAGCCTATTCACACGATCTACTCCACTAAGAGTTCAAATCAAGGATTTAATCTCTGGGTATGCTGAACAAATACGTCTGCCAAACAAATGTGAAATATCTTTGCGTTGATCTTACGAGTTGGGTTGAACTTGCATTTGACCGCTAAATTGTGAAGCTCAGTCTAAAGCATCGTCTATTTGCTATTATTGCTCTTGGCTGCTGAGCGTGCATCACGCTGGTGGAGTGTAATTTCCGACTATCTTGTGTGTACTATATTGTGCTGAGAGCGCTTCGAGAGAGATTTCTAGTCTTGAATCGGACAGGTGTGTCATGGTCGTTCCTGAGATTGTCATGCGCTTTCGATATACATAAATGGTCAAATTACATGATAAATGGTCGAAAACATGCATTTTCGACTAAAACGAATTGTACCACGGTGCAAAACAATTTTTGTTTTTTGTGACACGAAAGCGAACATATACCGATTAAATTACACATTATTTTCAAAACTACATCAATATCACGCTCGCACTGCTCCTCTTTGTAATCAAAGGAATCAGGTTTAGGTGCGCTGACGTTCTCTGTTATTTGTCTGAATAAATTGGAATCTTTTCGAACATAATTACCACATGGCGTATTTTTCATTTTCAAAACGACATGCCCACTAAAGTTTTTGTGAATTTTTCTTTGTATTATTAACCGTCACAAGCTGCATTTAACGGTTTCATGTGCCTGATAGAAGCCTCAGTTGTATAAAATTGCGAATTTCTTTCATAAACGTTCCAACTTACTTCGAGATGGTTTCGATGCCTGTGCTCGTCAGTTCTTCATGTTTCTATTTGTTTGGGATTGTGGCTAACTTTCGGGACAACTCAGTGTCCATCATTCTGGCCATCTGGCCCAGACCAAGGACTCGCAACATCACTGAACTCTTTTGACATTGCTACGGAAAATCGATGTGTTTATATTCAGCGAAACATTTGGTGTTATCACTCAATTTTAAATAAGTAACACTGAGATGTTTATGAATGGAAAAGATGGGGCCATTGGCTCTCGCGATTTATTTTGCCAAGAAAAATCGATTGAAGTTTAATCTACAAGCCATCTGATATAAATAATCAATTACAAATCAAAAACTCACGTGATGTGTGCGTGACTTGATATTTACCAAAGCGCAATATGCAAACATCAAGTTACAGCAAGTTTACTGTGAGACTGAACGATTCAGTTTGGACAGAATTCATACCTCTCTTTTAAATATGTACAACCCTGGATGTGAGCTCCTTTCACACAGCGAATCAGCCTTTTACTGTGGAGAGTGTTATGAAATTACGGTTAAGACTGATTAATTTGAAAATTTTAGTGTATGGCTATAAATCTTCGACATTTTTTGCCTAATTTTAATCAGTTTTGACATTGTTAGATGCGAGCTTATAACTTGAAGCATGAATACTTCCAAATTTGAAATTATAATGATATATTAGCACGTGTAGCCAAACATATTCAACAAAACATACTGTTCTTAAATTTTATCATTTTTTCCAGTATCAGATAACGAACCTGCTTCCTGTAAATAAATTTGACTCTGTTTCTGAAACTATTGATAAAATCTGTGCACTACAGAAACGCGAAAATCACTCTATATTTTTTCCCAAACGTGTGACAGGATTACTACCTACAATGACTCATGTACTTCATAACCAATTTATTCACACTTCATTTGACATGTCCCACTATATCCAATCTGCGTTTAACGCACGTGGATAGATTGACGTGTTAAACACATTGAGGGTCCCTATTGTCTTCACCGGTTTAAACACTCCGCCCTCCTGTCTTCCGAATGCCCTCTGGAAATTGGCTGAACATTGAAAAACATCTACTCAAGTGGCCTAGACTGCTTTGTCTGTTCGGTCGATTAACAAACATATGACCTTTCTGCAGTGCATAAATTAAGCAGTGGTTGCAGACAATTGCGGTGACCTTGAAGAATTATCGAGCAGAAATTCAAATTAAGGACCATCGGATTATCTGGTGAACATGTGCTGCGAATCACCATGCTGGGTATTAAAGTTCCTAATAGACTTAAGGAGGATTCAATGTTGGAAGTGGCATGATGGTATATCAGCATGAATATTATTTTTGCCAGACGAAATCTGCTCATTTCTCATCTTGATGTGATTGTGGTATCATATCTGTTCATTTATGTTTAGCATAGTCCAACATACCGTTTTCGCGGTATTTTAATAACTATTTTCTAATCCTTATGT
>JACCGJ010005959.1:0-14476 GCA_013407085.1 Atriophallophorus winterbourni
CCAAGGCACGAAATGTGCTAATCCGTGACCTGCTGTTTGCCGACGATGCAGCCTTTATTGCTCACTCCCAAGAGCACCTCCAGGCTCTAATGGACTGTTTTTCGTCGGCATGCAAAGACTTTGGGTTCAGTTCATTTTAACGGTTCCAGTTCAGAAGCCTTTGAAATTCGCCTAGGCTTCAAACAAAGGTCTGTTCTTGCTCCCACGTTGTTCGGTATTTTCCTTGCTCTGCTTCTGAAGCACGCTTTTAGGTAAGTACAGTATGGTCAAGAAAAATGTGACTCGCAACAGTAGAGATATTGGAAACATGGTCTGAGCTTGTGAGTCAATTTCGGATAAGGCTAGCAGGATCAATGTTTGTAATCAAATCTGGATAATGCGCAAACATGTCTTGCTTACCATCTACGCCATCGTGATAACCTAACATTTACACATTACAACGTAAGCTGGGATAACACCAATCACTAAACATCCCCTTTCCGTGAGATACAAATAACTTGATCATACGGTTTATTTTTGTTAGGCCCTAGTGGTGTGTTCTGACGACTGCGTTCTAGCAACGGCTTTGTCTTTTGAACCCCCTCGTTCTGGCTCACAGAACAACGCTTGTATTCCGAATCGTATCTTTCCTGGAGTGACGGCGTTGTGCAGTACAATCAAGTTTGAAGAAAAAGGAGAAATAGAAATGGAGAAAAGGGAAGTATTGTTGTTTGCTGCCTGTTGATGTTATTGTCTTCGATATCCCGGTGTTAGTTACTTCGCGCTATTTGAATATTTTGAAAGTGGTCGATATCCTGACCGGGCGGCAAAGATCGATCAATATACACGTGATGCTGACAAACTGTTGAATCAAATGTTAGCGAAAGATAGAATAAATAGAATAATAAATGTGTAGAGACACTAATCTGCTACATATTCTTGCCCCGTCTCGTGCAAATTAGTTGGTTGGTCTTGTTCACAAAACAATTTCACGTTCTTTAATAAATTAAGCTCGCGTGATGCTAGGCTCATTTGTAACATCACATAATCACCTCGAACTACGCAATTTAGTGTGTGCCGTGATCACTGCGTGGGGTATTTTGAACGCGCAACATTATCCAAGAATTTGTAAATACCCACCCACTCCCAGCATCAAGTAAAATGTGTGTGTGTCGTGAGGAATGTGATGTTTGGATCAATACCAGCTTGAATCACGAGGCCTGTAAGGCACCACTCTGTTGGAATGAGCCACAATCGATTATGTGTACTTGCACACTCGAGCTGCATCACCAGATCGTATATTCTGATCCGATCAATGCACGATCAAAGATGGTTGGTGACTGTTTACGAAAGCAATAGTGATGGTATCAGAAAACAGTTATTGTTGGGAAATACCGTGGTTGTTGGCAATGCTTGAGGAGAGAAATAATCGATTTAAATAACTGCACGTTTTACCAGGGAAAGCAGAAGTGCTATTGAGGGGACTAAAATAAGTTTAACGAAGTTTGATTCAATCTGCTGAGTAGTCAGGAGTCAGAAGTGAAGCACTTACTTTTAATCACTACAAAATTTGAAAATAGGTAATTTAAAATGCTTAACTTTAATCGGATTTCAATGGAATCCATCCGATATTCTTACTAGAGTTAGACCAATCATCACATTTGTAATTCAGGCGCAAGTAGATTACGACTTTCTATCAAATATCAAAATATAATACATATAAAGAAAGGATAGCTTAACTGAATCTGCTCGACTTTCGCTATGGACGAATCAGAGGAGACCTTATCCTTATTTACAATACATTCCATCCCCCGAACCATCCCTAACAGGATTTATTCACGCGAAGGGATACGAGGAATTATCGGACCCATGAATATGTGCTGGTCGTACCCCATTCCCGCCTGAAGTGTAGAATGTATATTTACTCTGCCAGTGTCTGTTTAACTTGGAGCCGTTTACCTTCAACCGTTGCTCACTCCACTAGCTTGCATGTCTTTTAAACGAAATTAGACGAATTTTTATTGAATTGTTCGTTTCCCGAACACGTATATACTGCTTAATCTAATTCCTTATCTTATTTATGCACTTACATTTTAATTTTTACCATTCTATGGTTATTGATAAGCTTGTTGCTTTTTGGACCATTGAAAACCTTGAATTACCTTGAATATCTCTAATTGTGAACGGATCTCTGGATGTGTGAATAAATCGATAAATGAGTACTCAGATGAATCTGTCAATCTATCAAATTGGATAAATTCGCCCGTTTTGTTTTAAAATGCAGAGTATACACAATCAATCAGGATTACATGCTAGGTAAATTAGGAAGATACTTTCAAGCGTAAAATCAGCCTGCAATACTAGACTAAACCCCGGTATTCAGTCTCCCACTGTTAATAATTGAAGCGATTCTGTGTTTAATTGCCTCTAGCGGTGTTTCGCAAGGATTGGTGCTCGGAAAAATACTGTTCCTGATCTACATGAACGATTTACCAATACCCAACGACAGTAAGATGACTCTGTTTCTTGATGACATAAAAATATGGAGCTGAATTCGCAATGCTGATGATTGTATTTTACTAAAAAAACGATCTAAATGCTTTGTACGACTAATGTTCAGAAAGCAGCATGTTTTTGAATCTGTAAAAGTCGGTTATCATGCAGATAGTTCACAATCCTGACTTGTCTTATCCATACAGGCTCGGCGACCCAGTCCTGGAGTACATAGTGACAGAAAAAGTTCTGGGTTTCTAAATTTGTGGCAGTTTGATAAATGGTCTTCAACGCAAAACTGTTTACAAAAGCGCGTCTCAGAGGCTGGGTATGTTACGACGGATATTTTACCGTATTTTTCGATTTGTTTTTTCACTCACGATTAACACTTTTATGCATTCTATGCTGTCCAAGCCTGGACATCATGGCTGCAGAAAGATATCTTAATTCTGTATCGTGTTTATCATAAGAGCTTCTAAGCTTGTCAATGGTTATGAAAATACGCCATTCGTCAAGATACTCAGACGACTGGATCTGACGACGCTTACACAAAGGAGAATGCCCTGTGATATTATCCTTACAAAGTTCTTACTAATATTTCCCACCCCCTGGAATTATTATTCCACCTTCGATCTTCAAGCAACAGCCGTTGTCATGGTTGCAAGTTGGAAATACCACATTCCAAACGGAACGCCCGCATATATTTTTATTCAGTGCGTGCGTTCTTTGTTTGGAATCCCATACCTGCCGATTTGGTAAACTCAAAACATTTTTAGCCATATTCAAATCAAAACTTGACGACTAAATGAGAGCGGGGCCTGATTTTTCTAAGCGAGAAAAAATATTTTACGTTAGGAAACACTGAAATGTTTCTTATTTATGAACGCAGTATCAGCTTGATAATAGTGTAATCAGATTTCAATCGAGTAAGCAAGATTATGTAAATTAAGAAATTTAGCGTCAATTTTCGATAAAATTGGTGCAATACATAGGGATGGAAATTGAGACTATTTCTTTCTACGCATTTATAAAGTCGTAAGCAAACAATCGAGTCCATTGAGTTTAGAAAATGGAAAGAATTTCCCTACACTCCACACCTGATGAAAAGTCTCAATATTGTATTGAACGAACTACAAGCAATATCAATTTATTCCGAAAATGCTTCAGAAAAAACATTAAGCTTTCCATTTGCAGGGGCTAAGATGTGAGCATACGGATGAGCGAATTTTAACCAATCAAATTTGAGCTATTTAAACAAAAGATTGCAAATGTCGAAAGTTCTTCATATGAAAAATATGTGCATTAACTTGAAATACCTCACAGTAATCGATAGAATGATATGCTATAAAGTTCGTATTTACTGATCTAAGAGTAGCAGCATTCCATTGAATTTAAATCGATTTCTGACGTGTTTTTACCGTTATTTATTCTCTGATTTTTTAATGCAAAGAAATTTGAGTGCAATCGGTTAGAGTAGTTTTTTTGGGTAACGTTTTACTTCTGACACAGAAGCTTCGTCAGAACAAGGGTGATAGTCAGGACGGGGAACATGATTAAGTAGTAGTCAACCCACCATCACTTATTTGACCTTACCTCTAAACAGAATATAGTACGCCAACAGTGTGTCACGTCTCGTGGGAATGACCAGGATCGGTGGTCCATTTTCCTCACAGTGTTTATCCAAAACAATATGATACAAGTGAACACGGTCAAGGTCAGTTGACACAGCTGCCCACATACATAAAAGCACATAACTAACAGGGCTGAGGCTATTTTTGAAGAAAAACAAAAAATTAATCAACTAGTAGGTATAAGGTGAATAAAAATTATTTAATTTCGCATCAGTGCCGAGCACCAGATTGTGGATATTTCTGCCCCATCCACCTTATTGACCGCCTTGGCAATTTCGACTGCCTCCGCTTGTAGGCGTTCTCTTTACGGTTTAATACCACATATTGCCACATTGTCTACATCGACGCTGTGGCCCGTATCTAAAACGTGCTCCGCCAAGGCGGAATCGCGATTAAGGGATTGATATTCCCTCGCATCCCAGGACTGTCTCCGGACACGCTTTCGTTGTTCTTCGATTAGTTGATTTGTTAATTTTGTAGTTGTCCTCCTACGGTCGATGCAGACCATGAATATACATCACAATCGCATGAAGGTTTCAGTTCCACCGATGAGTGTGTATCAATCTCTCTATTCTGTCGACATGACTTAGTCAGCTTAGATGGCGCTGTATTAGTAGAATAAGCATGCTCTATTGACCAGTTTTAGAAATCAAAATTAAGTTCAATAAAGTGATGTGTTGATCACATCCCCATCCCTTACACACCACTACCGGTTTCTGGCTGTTTGCCGCCATCAGCTGGAGACAGTAAGATCAGGTTCAGTGAGCATTGAATCAGTGGATAAATGGTAAACAAGTGTATACTTGAATGCCACTGTAGCATATGGTTCGTACAACGAACCACGATGTTCAAAAACAGAATTACAAAGTGATTCGTAGTTAAGCAGTCTAGGCGCTTATGGATGACCAAAGTAATTTGTTGCTCACATCCCCCGCACTTTCTGACGGTTTGCCGTCATCAAGTTGAGACAGTAAGATTAGGTTCCGTGAGCCTTGAAACAGTGGATCAGTGGTAAACAAAGTTACACTTGACTGACGCTTTTTATTAGCCAAGGGCTCGAGTCGTAAGGGATGGGATGTGTGTTTCACTTCAGAAATAATTCGTGAATTATTATTATTTCAATAATATTCAAAATAGATTTGAGGAGAATAGCTGTTTAAATTTATCTATATTTCAATGTTAATATAGACTTCGAAATACCAAAATATAGGCACAACACGTTTTATTAAATGCACGGAATTGTATTATGTTTGCTCAAACTTTACAACAAGTTATTATTTATCCCTTTTTATCAATGGATGATTCAAACACATGAATCGAGCATATATTTTGAAAGAAAACATTAAAACAAAGGAAATAGCAGTTGCATAATAATCTATTGCATATCAACCAACCAAGAACAACCCTGGTTCTCATTTGCTTTTCGAAAAAAATGCAATTCACCAGATTGGCTTACAGCGACACAAATCTCTGATTGTGCGAGGAAATGAAACAAAAAATGAAAGACGACGCTTGATTGTGCAAAGTGTGCGATTAAGGGCAGTTATCGCGATCGCAAGCATCTGCAATCCAACACAGCCAAGAACACCACCTGGGTAGCAAGGACACTCCCGATCACAGAGATGGTGTACGACCAATGAGGCAAGTTCAAATGTGTGTACAACAAGTTTCCAATCAGCGCGATTGTAGCCGATACGAGTAGGATCAATAATTTGAAGGTTTCGCAACATGCTCCGGGGATCCATTTGCTATTGCACATGCCAAACACATCCACAATGAAGATTATCCCGAGACCACAAACACCACTGAGCAGCAATATGATCACAATCCACATGGGAATAGTCTTGTAACATTGTGTGATGAGATTACCACAGGGCCAATCAGAGGTGGCTAATCCGTAGCACAACAGAGCGATGGATAGAGTGAGCAGTGGGAAATGAAGGTTCCGGGGAGAAGCAACTCCTCTGGCCATGTCAAGATGGATCACATGTGGGATATTTTTGTTTCACAGAAACCTCCAGTAGATTCAGCAAACTCTGATCTACGATTCCGCAGTCTGTGGTGTTATGCGCACGTGCCGTTATGCACACATATTTGTACGCGATGCTTGTCTACGAGAGTGACCTTGAGAAAGTTGGAATGTGCTCAATGGTGCTTTCGAGAGCTTTCATTTTATTGGTGTGTGTGTGTGCGTGTGTGCGTTTGTTAGTGTACATGTGGGTGCAAGTTGTGAGTGAAAAGTGATAACGTTTGAGTTAATTGAGTAACTCGGGCGTGTGTTGAACTTGCCACGCATGCTTTCGTGTGTATCGAACAAGTGAATGTTGCAGATTCAGATAAGACTGATCAGTATGGCGAGAAAATAGTTGTAGAAATCAGGAAAATCGATGCTAGTCAACAAGGTTATACTTGAATGCCAATTTTAAATGGGGTTCGTACAGCAAACCAAGATGTTAAACACAGAATCACATAGTGACTCTTGGTCAAGCATTCAAGGCGCTTATGGATGACCAAAGTGATGTGTTGCTCACATCCCCTGCACTTACACACAACTACCGGTTTCCGGCAGTTTGCAGTCACTAAAATTAAGCTTACTGTCTCAAACTGATGACGTCAAACAGCCAGAAACCGGTAGTGGAGTGTAATTTCGGGGGATGTGAACAACACATTATTTAGCTCGCATTGTGAATTCAATTAAAAGCATGCTTTCGTGATTCGGATTTTGCAGTGACGAAGTGACGCAATATTTTCGCCGACTATTATATCTAGGATGATTAAAACCAACATCTTTGGAAACAAAGAATCCGCATTGCAAACTTGGACGTTGCGATCGAAAAAGATGTTTATACGTGTGATGCAATATATCATTGTGTAATAGAACTTGTGAGTGGTTTCCAGAAACTAACGCAGGAAGAAGGAATGTAAAACTGAGCCACCCAATCTCTTTCAAAGTGTCGTTCGGGGTGATGTTTTGCTTACATACATAATATTACATAACCAAGGCCGGTAAGAATGCAGTCAATAAGCTGGATGGGGCTGATATCTCCACAATCTGGCGTTCGGTTCTGCAGCGGACAAACATTACCGTGCGTGACCCCTAGTGTGCGCACTGATTACGCAATCGAGCTAATATGTCAGCTGATGTCATTCTCACCTGCCAAGACCAAAACAATTGAGGGATTATACAGCACGTAGGGGTGGGGTGCTTCAGTTGATATTGATCGCGCCTGTCTATTTTAACGAGTCAGAACCCACCATGGGCTGTGCAGTTCTTAACCAGCTTATGATTGGTCAAGTGAATGAAATTTAAGCTTCATCTCTGTTCGTACTGACACTCTTGGTCTGACGGAGCTTCTCAGTCAGGAGCGAAACGTTACCAATAAAATGCTCTCACCGATTCATTACAAGCTTCCTTTTTTCACGATTATGATTCTCCGATCGGTCACGAACATTTTCCATTACATTGATAATATTACATACTGCAAAACACCCACTACTTTTATTCTGTACACGCGTAGCTTAGTTGTAATGCAATCTCTGAATCTATTGTTGCCGCTGTTAATTTCGAAACATTCATTCGAATAGCGACATCACCGCACTTGACTGAGTATTGAACTCGACAATACGTGAGAATACATGGTATATTGACGCTGATGATGAATGGTATCTTCTTAATGAAAAATTAATATCTGATATTTTATTTCATCCAAGAAGCTAAATGCTTTTTACCCATAAATTTTCACTGTTATAGATATTAATTCCTGTAGACACACCAGAGTAGTTCTTCTAGCTAAAGTAAGCGAGCATTTCTATATATAATCATCATCGTCAAAACATAGCTGACCTTGAACATAAATCTAAAATGACGACACCTTCTGAACAAAAACAACTCAAAATTAATCAATTCAATAACGATCAATCAATCAGCCAAGAGATAGATAGATTTCTCATATACATTTTCGAAGCAAGGAATTCTGAACGAAAGTGGTTTACGTGGTTTATGTATTTGAACTAAAATACGCGTTTACATACAGGCAGTCATGTTCAAAAGTGGCTTACAAGTTGAAACGTTGCTTATCATTTATCCACTGTTTCTAGTAAAGTAGATCTTCATCGTTCTGTCCCTATCTGATGAATGCAAACAACACGAAACTGTTCGTCGGGTGTCCGTGATGGAACTGCAGGGAAATATGGACTTTTGTTCAAGGCCATGAGTTAAAGCAATCTAAATTTGTGTGCGCACAGACTGGCCGTACCAGCCGTCGCCAACTGTCGCTTGCAAGTTTACATTATGTTTCTAAACCATTATTGCGAGCGTACACAATAAAATTTCAAATGTGGAGTTTGTGTTGAAGTTGAACCAGAAAGCAGAACGCTCACTCGATCTCAACGGAATTAATATTTAGGAACACGTGATGAATTGCTTGCCTCAATGCGACCTCTCCTGGAATTCCAAAGACAAAACTGGATAGCACAACTCAGTGTTAGATGATAAATCCATTCGATTTCATATTCAACCGTATAAACAGGCACTATCTTGGAGTGGCTATAACGCTTAACGTCGTGCGCCTCACCTAAACCCCGGAACAGTTTTTCTTTTTTTCTTGTTCGGTGTCAAATTCTCAGTTTAGATTAACACGTGATTGAAAGTATTGATTGATTGCTGGATCATATCCGAGTGGATCGACTTCAGGGATTATTGTAAGTTATTCCGATGTCAGTGCTCAAGGAATACGATTTTGATAGATAAATGGAATTACTGTTTCAAAGAATTGATTGTTTGAGTAGAGCTTATGTGGCTGTAAAACTTTATCTTGAAATTTAAACGCTCATCAGCTGTTACGTTCTGTTAACTCTTACTGACCTTGAGAATTCGTTCGAGTCAGCCAATCATAAATTTTGATCACCAATCAGCTGTTTACTGACCTTGTGTACTGACAGCTTCTAATGAAAGAGGGATCAGAAGAAATGCCCACTCAAGATTCAAGATTGGTGGTAAAATCAAAAAAAATAGCTGTAAGTAGAGCAGCGGAAACTGAGGACGCCATGTTTTGTTGGAATCAACCGTTTAACCAAGGATAAGTAGCATAGATAGAGCTGTCAAAAATGCGGGTGTGTGATGAATTAAAATTAGAAGATTTTATGTTGGGGTCGAGAGCATGGTCTGAATAAACACGATTTGACAGAAGTAATAATGATTTCAAACTAGGCAGAGGGTGTCAGGATGACATTGCTAACTTTTCAACTATGATGGAATCCTTTTTCACACAGGAATATAGAGAAAAATCAGGGTTTCGATACGTGTTACCAGTAAGGTTTAAATCATTCACTGTTCTTTCAAAAGTTGGGCGTGTAATCCCTGGGTCAACGTTACTCTCTACGCGAACTTCCAGCAAACAACCTTGATCTACCAACGCATCAAAAATAAACGTTGATGTAAAAGAATTCGAGGCGCCAGCCTCAAAGCAGCTTTTTTTCGGTCTACCGGTGGAGTCGAAATACGTCTGTCGATTGGATAAGAGTAGTTGTGTTTTCTCCCTTAAATTTGTTTCCAAATCAAGTTGTTTCAGTATTCATTTGAAGCGTGCGTAGCGTTAACCTTCATGGCTGACATTGAGACGGTAACAACAGCCGGGTAGATGGAGGACAAAAAACGAAACATTTGACGATAAACAACGCCGAGTTGAAGGTCGCGTCCATTTTTCAAACAGTTCAAGGTCATATTTAGGATTTGTTTAGCGTAAAAAAGAAGAAATTTTAGCTTCAAGTTAATGTTTATGAGAATAAGAAAAAAGTACACAGTACACAATTTGAAAACGTCAGCGAGATAAATGTGTTCTAAATTGTTTAATAATCACATCCCTTTAACATAAATGAATGTAAGGTTGCTGATATACTGATATCCGAGTGTGTAGTGATTGGGAATTATCGGTGTTAACAAGTCGTTTTACAAGAAGAACAGTGTTGTTGCGTTGTAATTTTCGTGATACTTCCATTTGAGATTGAACCGGCGAGAAAAATAGGTATGTTTCGAAAGAAGTTCAAGAAAAATTCCACGAGAGCAGTATAAAAGGTAAGCTAAGATACAAGAGAGGGTGATGTGAGAGATTAGTTTAGGCGTGACGTCAAGCGAACGAAAACGAAAAGCGTAAAATGTAAACCCCACGTACTTTACTGAGTACAGAATTATAACGATAAGTTCAGCTCAAGTTATCGGGAATGATGTATGGACAAGTTTATCTCTACTAAGGTATGTGGGTGGGATTCTAGATAGCTGAACGCTGCTGCACAAAGCGTCACGCCTCTGATCACACAAATTATTGAACACAAGTTCTATACCAAAGTGATCTGTTGCTCATATTCCACGCGCCTAAACTCCACTACCGGTTTCTGGCTGTTTGCCGTCATCAGGTGGAGACAGTAAGATTAGGTTCAGTGAGCCTTGAAACAGTGGATAAATGATATTCAAGTATAATCAGGTTCTATACATTTTTAGCGATTTTAAAACATTCATACGAGGCAGTAATTTCATCTAACGCAATTGAGAGAATATTTGAAGAACTGTTCCGAGATATAGCGCATTCAATGACCAAATCATGAATGTGTTTCAGACTAAAAGTTGAGTGTACCCGTGGAAAAGTTGATAAGTTTCTTGAAAAAAGAACGGGCAGAGGATCGCACACTGAACATTTTCTCTGATATTTGTGAGTAATGAAGATCACAGTCTATTAATTTTGACGTATTGAGATCTATCCACCAAATTTTGCTCACAATCTCGCTTAAAATAGCGTTTTAATCAAAGGATGTTTATCTTGAACAATAGCAACATAATTATCCCTCGATCAGTCTGGACGGAAATGCATTCAGACGACAAGAATTCACAAACTTGGCGATTCCCAACATTGCTGGATACTCCGCTTGTCATAAAAACGCTTCCAAGCACAGATATATTGCGTTCACAGCTTCTGCAATAATGTCAAAAAGGATTTCAGCGTGAAATAATATTCGTTCGTTTCACGCTTGATGGATACTCAGCTTCCGGAAAAGTTCTGTCTACCGTAGCGTTTCTAAATTTCGTTACGGTTGAGTAGCTCTCAACTGCTAATTGCGAAATTGAAACCACAGTTGACCAATCAAGCTGCAACTCCGTTTTTGGTTTTAACAAAAGAATAGTTTATTTGAGAGCGAATCTACGCCCAGAGAGTGAATTACAAATGAGGTGCTGTTAAGAACGGGTAAGCGCCTGTTACTATTATTGGCACATTTTTTGTGTGGATAACGATACTCAACTACGATGACCTTGACTATGGCGGCGGGAAAGATGAAATGGAAATTGATTAAGGTGAAATAATTTATCTTCCTCTGAAAGATTGCGTTTTGTACAGTCAATAATTCACAAACGTACAAACACAAGTCACCCGGAGGAAGAGTTAACCTACATCGATTAGTCTGAAATTCATGAAATAAACTCTCGCTGACGTCTTCTGGAATTCTTGAACCTGAAAATCCCAGTAAACATTTGCCTGTAGTGTCTTGAAACGTGGACCCCAACAAGCTTTGAGAAATTTGTGAGCTCGTCCGCAATGAGATGACCACTTGATCCAAATTACTTTAAATCAGATTGAAGAATGCGACATTGCTTTTCAAATTTTTTCAACATATATCAAAATGAGCCAGGTACAACGAAACCTTCGTAAAATAACTCGATTGAATACACACTTCTTAGTTGATGCCAGTTTTGTCTCTATGTTTTTTTACAATAATTTAAAAGTACACTTAAATTTTCGAGTTGTGGTTCGCTTATGTTTCTTGAATTTGAGATTGTTTGGTTTGTGAAATCGTAGTTAAGGGCGAAGTTCACGAGCGACACATCCACATGTCAGCGCCTCCAGAATTACACGACGGATAACACCTATCCTTACTAACACAAAGCCATTGGATCAAGAATTGAACGTCAAACGTTTGTGGACTGATGTACATTTTGCGAACACTGCATTTTAGTGAGTCTGTTGCCTCCTGGAGCCTGTCCTATAGTTTTGCGATCACACATCAGTAACAAATCCACCGAAATATACACAGAGTTGATCACAAAGGTCAACATTGGAGGTCAATGGACTCGAGTTTCGCTCTTATTGGAGCATATCGCATCGTCCTTCTCGGGTCGGATTTGAACCCCCGACCATCGCCTTTGTAATCTCACGACTTACGGCCTGAGCTACCGTCCACCGTTTGACCGATCGTTGTCATGAATGTTTCTCCAAACTGGCACATTTGAGTAGCGTCATATATTCCCGACCAGTCGAGAAGAAGCCAGCAACATCTGTTGTGGTCGTCCAACCGATCTGATCTCCTTGTCTTGTATTCCGATCAGATACAGTGTAAGCTAACACCGATTAAATCTGACAAGCAGTGTTGCTCAAGATTGTTTGGAGAGTTCGTTCATTATGTTTGGCGACTACTCATCAATACTAAGTCCTTCGAAATATTCATAAAGTTTATCACAACGGTCCACATTGGAAGCACTGGACTTGAGTTTTGCTCTAATTTGAGCTCATCAACAGTGCGTATCCTCTGTCTCGGGTCAGATTCGAAAACCCGACAATAATCATTGTAGTCCCAGGAGTTACGGCCTGAGCTAATGTCCATCGCTTGACCGATCGCGGCCAAGCATTCATAAATTGCATATTTGAGTAGCGTCATGTGCACGGCCAGTCGAGTAGGAGTCAGTAACGTCTGTTATGGATCTCCTTGTCAGGTATTCTAGATATTCATATATTTCACATCTTTGGCCGAAAAGGTGTTTTATTCCAAATACGCTTATAGAATAGACCAAGGTTTTTTCCTTATTATCATTCAGTTTCGAAAATTCAATATATAAATGACTGTTTTCAGGGTCTGACCACGACCATTTGACGGTAATGAATCCACCATCATTCGAAATAAGTTTGCAATCGGTTCACTTATAAATTTTAATAGTTAAATTACTTTATTATATCAGCTTAATAACACTAAAAGTTAGCAGCACGACCCAAATGGTTGTTTGTATAAATTGTGAAAACCCGAAATCAAAATTCTCGGATTTATTTTAACACAAACTTAAAACAACTCGAGAACGTATGTGGATATTCTAAAAGTTTAATGATTCAAAGTTTGCCACAAACTTTTGACGGTAATATTGATACTTAGAAATTTTTAAAACCTTCTATAATCATGAATAACAGTGGAGCGTTAATTTCTACCATAACAAGAAACGATTCTCTGAATTTTCGTAATTTGTATTAACTACCCACGTTGACATAGTCGGCATAGTAGGTAGTAGATGCCTCTCCTGAGTCTAGGGAATAATACGTCAAGTATCTAGGAGTAAATATATCCGACGACCTTACTTGGACCCATCATCTAAATACTCAACTTACTAAAGTTCGTAGGCTTTCTTTCCATGGTTCTCTCAGCGTTGAGTCTAGGCTAATTTCTCACTTCATATTCTCTTGTATATTACCACATATTCTGTACTGCTCAACTGCTATTTTCCCCACACTTTTTTCAAAAGACTTTGTGTTGCTCAAACATTGCTCAAGAACGTTTAGCACGCAAGCTCTGTTTCTCATGAGGATATTCTTGAAAAAATTCTGAAATAACCTTTTCCCTCTTGCAATCGACTCATAAATACATCTTCAATGATATTTTTCCATACGCTGCTGAGGTTTGTCCTTAACGGTTCACTCTTCTTCCAAGACTTCGATCACAACACATCATACTGCCGTATCAAATGTTTTCGTACGGAGGATTTTTATCTCATTTGCTTCATGATACCTTTGCAACAAGGATCTGGTAATGGAAGAATACAGTCTATTTATCTGGTTGAATATGGTTTAATAATTTTTCTTTTATTATTTTTCGATTGCCTGTATTTCCAATAGAATTAGTTTGTTTGTGGTTAATACGCACTGAAATTGCGAAATTTTAGAATGAAGCTTTCTTCTTTCACATCTTCATTCATCTTCTTCTTCCTCTTCTTGTTTCTTCCTCATATCTTCTAATTTTTTGCATCATCGTTTTTCATCATCAATCATCAAATCATCATCATCATCATCATCATTATCATCATTATCATCATCATCATCTTCTTCATCATCATGATAATCGTCGTCATCATCATAATCGTCATCATCATCATCATCATCATCATCATCATCATCATCATCATCATCATCATCATCATCATCATCATCATCATCATCATCATCATCATCATCATCATCAGCATCATCATCATCATCATCATCATCATCATCATTCACATCATCATCATCATTAACATCATCATCATCATCATCATCATCATCATCATCATCATCATCGTCATCAACATC
>JACCGJ010005961.1:0-17350 GCA_013407085.1 Atriophallophorus winterbourni
ATATTTGCCCTGTGCTATTAAGTAACGGCGTACAAGCTTATTTAATCGCTTTCTCTCAACTACTGACTTTTGGAGATGGTTCTTCTCGGTGCACACTCTCCGTCTACGAATATTTACGGACTCGGGTTACGAATCAGTGTTGTTCCGTGGTTTCTGTACTTATTCCACAGTTTACCAGTAGCTCGTCTTGCTAAACAAACATTTCGACAAATCGAATACCTTATTATGCGTCAATTGCACGATGGTTGTACTACACAACGCAAAATTTGGTATGCAGATTATCCTTGGGTTAATTCTATTACGTTCGTTACACTCCAGTGGCGTATTTTTTATTGATTTTCATCAGTTTCACCACTAGTATAGGATAATCATACCATAGGGCCCGTTCGATATTTATCTGGGAGAAAACTTAGTCCCTTTCCAACGAATGCGCAATGCGCTCACAACCGGTTTCGGGGTATTGCTTTTTATCATGCTGAGACAATAATTTTGGTTTAAGTGAGACTTGAAATAGTGGGCACAGCATGCATGACTTTAACTCCACTAGGTTTGGTACAACAACGAACCATTGTTTTCAAATAAAGAATCACGTAATGGTTCTGAGTCAAGCGCTGAAACAATTATAAACGACACCGAACATGCTCTACTGGTTTGTGTCGGCTTGCCCTCTATAGGTGAATAAATGAGCTTAGTATCAGTGAGCACTGTGTATTTGTTTTCACTAAAACTGGCTGTTTATATCCACCGTTGTCTCCCTATCTGGTTCACCATTTTCAATCCAATTTGCAACTGGATACCCGTAGAGCACATCTTTTTCGCTGACGATCGATGCACTTCCGTTGAACGGATTCTGGCTCGTGACGAACTACAGGGGGCCCTTGAACTTGATGCCAGACCGTTTACTTGAACAGCTGATTGTGGCCTGTGTGTGTGTGCGTTATGGTAATTAATTTTCATGAATCAATCCAGAATGAATGAATGAAGGATGAAGTCGCATGGTGATAATGCATTAATAATGTCGCGAACATTAACCAGGTGTTTCGGAATTCGACTAATGTTTGGTTGAGAGAGCGAGAGAGAGACAGAATCTAATGTACGACGATCGCAACACTACATTGATCAAAATTCAACTCTGTTATTGAAGCTTGAAGCGTAAAAGTTCGCCAAAAAACAAAATAAGAAGACGGAAAGCACCCGTAACACGTGGCATAATTATTTGCACGTTCCCTGAACAGTGCAGGGTGTACGACTCCCAGTGGACTGTTCAATTACAACTCACGAATATTGTTCGACAAGTCTCGGTTTACTACAGGTTTCGTGATTCTGTCATGTTTCACTTGTGAATTCTCGCGATAATTTAGAACCCGGTTTAGCTCTTACATCGTTGCTATTTAATCTGAGTTTCGAGTCAAACGGAATTTTACATCGGGAATCTGAAAAGTTTGTAAACCAACGGTACTGTGCTACTCACTTCCTAGTTCAAAACAGTAAGTGGTGAAATAGAATATAATTAGAGAACCGAGCAATCATTTAGAAAACATTATGAGCCTACTCTCCTTGTCATTTATGATGAAATGTTACTAGAAAGGTTTTAGAAGCAAATGTTGAATTCATTTTGAGCGGTAATTGTAGGCGCGAGTTCCCAGCTGGTGAAGTTTTTTCCGAGTGAAGTTCTTAATGTACAGTGTTGGGAATCAAAATAAATCTAAAAATACAACTTCTTTAGCTATCCAGCAACACCTTGATTGATAGCTCTGATGTATTCAGCCCAATATACCCGCCAAATTCAAAATAACTAGATCATTTGCTTTTGGTGGTCAAGTTTGGAGAGGTCCGCTTAGCGAAGAAAATCTTTCGGTACATCTGGATTCTTATCTCTGGACGGGGAATTTCACAATTAAGATGTATAGAGGCAAAATGAGCATATAGGATTTTGGAATATTTCTGCACTCTTCCTTTAAAACGCACCATTGGTAGCAAGTCGTGTATATGATGCGTAGTATTGGTTTATATCTGTTTACAGAATCGGGGCTTTCGATAACTTCAATACGAAGAGTTTCACCAGATTTATCCATTAAAATTAATCTCTACAACGAGCATCTATCCAACTGCCCAGAATATTGGTCCAGCAAATAAATTTGATGTTCATGTGCATCGGTAACCCACGAGCAAGAAATGGTATGCGAGAACCCGTTCACTAGACACACACACACATACGGCTTGTAATCATTCATCGATAGACTTTGGCCACAGACGTTTATCTCGAATTTTTGCTCCTTACATATGACACATTGCCTCGTTAAATTCCACAGGGCGATACAGGGACTAAACACAATTTGCGTTTGGCAACATAAGTGGGAGTGAACGGGTGCCAACATTTGTCGATAAAAGAACTGCAACGTTCCATAAACCTTTCCAGTAGTTGAGTCCATATCCTCCGTACCATATGCTTCTGGAAACAGATTTTAGTACCGATCCTTTGTACGATAAGCTCGTGGTAGCAAAGTGAAATAAATGTTTACATGAAGATCATGATGTAAATTGACGTTTGAAAGCTAGATACGAAATCCCTCTGCATTGACCATACCGACCCTCTTGATCTGTCATTTGAAGGGACAGTTTCGAACCGAGAAAAAGCGGATGGTGGGGAATGTTACGTACACAGACCGGGTACTGCACGCAGCCATGAAATTAGTCAACGGGATCGAATTGTATAATCATTCAGAAGTCTGAAGTCTGAAGTCAGCATGTGATTCATGTGTATATCCATCAATGGCATCGAGGCGGAAAAGGTCACAAGTTACACGCGATCAATCAATTTGGTAATTATTATACCCTGAAAAATGATTTCAATTTCTCCCTTTATTAGGTCCATTCTACCTACAGATAGAAATAATATGTCAGATAAATTCATAAAAGAAAGTATAGTTACCAGAAGTAGCTTTTCCAGCGGGGGTGGCAAAATTGTTATCCATTATATAATGGCGAATATTTAGCTTTCGAGTGCTGGTTAGAATATATCGCATAACACTAAAGTTCGAGATCACATGATATTTGCAAACATTCATTATTTCCGGTTAATTCAATTTCAACCCAATTAACTCGTCTCGGTATAACTTACTCGTAGTAAATGAAGTGCATGCAAGGCTGATAGTTCGTGTTGAGCTTAAGCGAAGTGAACTTACCAGAAATGAGATGATTTTCCATCCGAACGATAACAAAAATTGCCTGACGATCTGAGTCAACGCAACAGCTGAAGTAGTTGAATCTCACCGAGATCACAGTCCGTGAAGAACTATGCCCTCGACTTGGGGCGGTGCCAGATACAACAACGTCAGCTGTCCGCGTGACCGGTTGGCGATTAGACCAAGGAGGTTTGATCGAGGTTCGGAGAGCTGGAAGAGTCAGATCTGGTGAAATTCGCGTTTAATTGTTCACACTAAATCTAACCTTCCAACTACAATGAGCCCGACACGACAAGTCATGTGTAACCGGTTTCCGTGGAATATTGAAACGTCGTTTGAGTACCCTATTTAAACGCATCGCCGCTGTACTAGTGCGTGGGCGTGTGCGAGCGTGCGCTCTTGTGTGTGCCGTGGCACACGTGCGAATGCTCACCACACTCGGAATTTCGGACTTTAACCCGCGCGATTTGAATTTTAACGCGCCAGAAACACGAATTATAAGAAAACGATTGATCATTTGAGCTATATCGATTATAATCAACCCCTCCCGAATGCTCACGACCAATCGATTAACGTGAAAACTTGTTTGCTCGAGTTTTGAAACCAACATGTTCGGTGCGACAGTGATCAAACACACATGGTTACAAACACCAAATCGCACTCACGCACGCACACCGTGATTCGATTTATTCGGACTGGTTTGCTCATGCCTACTTGTGCTCCTTCGTGTCTCGTTATTCGGGACTGTCATCCTGGTTACCGATGGCATCTGGTGGGGTTGCATGAGTTGAGAACCCCGGCATTTGGCCATTGTAAACAGCTTCGTGCATGATCAATAAACGACTACTTCAATGATGGAACTCGACTAGACTAATTGATTGGAAATCAAAACTCACAAGTTGAAACAAGAAAATCTTTCTCGTGGACAGTATCAAAAATGGCTTATCTAGGTGTCAGGGGTTTTTGTCATTATGGGTGTGGTGCAAATAGCTGATCTAAGATACATTGGATCTATTAACTCTACACAACAAGTTGGTAATGATGATGGCAATCATATTTATGGCGTAAATGTATATGAAGTAGATGAGAAGCACTGTTTGTTCTATAATTATTCTCACATACTTTTCGAAATCATTTCGCATCTCGTATGAATGAATTGTCCTTTCTCACGGGTTCCGTTATCTTCGAAGTCATTTGGCTGTGTGAACTGTTCTTCATGTCAAGGCTCACTGAACCTGATCTTACTGTCTCCACCTGATAACGGCAAACAGCCAGAAACCGGTAGTGGAGTGTAATTTTGCGGGATGTGAGCAACACATCACTTTGTTCTTCATTGAATGCATCCAACAAAATGATGTCGAATTCGTGTGGGAATAAAAAAAATTTCGAGGTCATGTAAACGCAGATTGATAACTCGAGCCTTATCTGCTCACCGTATCGACGTATCGGTGATTTTCTCTAGTGAAAAGCGATGTGAATAGTCTTCTTTTATTTCGATGGTAGGAAACATTGCTTGTTTCGCAGACATAGTTTGTCGCGGTTAAGCGGATTTATTGTCTCAAACCGACTACGAAACGCGATAAACAAGTTTACATTAAATCGTTTTGTGTACCGAATGATTGTGTAAAAATATATATATATATTTGTGTACCGAAATCAGTAAAGCTGCTCGGATATGTATGCTCAGTCAATTGGCGCATGAGTGCTCCTAAAAATCGATTTGGGTTGCTAATGCTACATTTCGTCATTTTTAAGCAGGGTAATTCCCAGTTTACAGCGAAACAATCCGTAAATTACCTTCTCCCATGCTGATTCCGCCGATCAATCCATCACATTGAGCTGTCTTGAAAAGAATTAGTCTCAATTCATTTTTATACACAGGTGTATTGTACGAACCGAGGAACATATAATAAACTTATTAGCATTCCGTACATAGAACGAAAACAAATCATATAAGCGCGCCATATCTTCTGTTATAATGAGGAAAACTGTCATACAGGAAATACAATATGAAGAGGAATCTTTCTTAAAAAAGCAAAACAGGGTTAAGATGTTTATAGGTATTCGGTGTTGTTTCATACGATCACACAATGTTTGAATGCCTTCGAATTACTTGCCTGAGTCCTCTTCGATGGCGTGTTACTCCAACCTCTAAAATGCCTGATTTCCGCAAATATTCGTAGTTCCAAAAAATCTCAAAGGAGCTCATTATAATATCCTCAATTCCATTCCAAACCATAAATATTTTATGCATGCTAGCATGAAATAAAGCATTTATGATTAAAAAGCGCACACTTTACTGCACCACTGGATTACGGTATGAATAAAAAATTAATAATTAATCCATGACTAGTTGCTCTGACTAACTATGCAAAAGGATTCTTAGAGTATAATCCTCGTCCTTTGAGCAAATCAACAAGCTATATTACGAGTAGTCAAACAAGTATGTGTTTAAACCAAATATCAGCAGTTTCAAATTTCTCCATTACCTTTAAGACATGACCGGTTTTGCACCGTTTGAGTTCGTCGGGCGAGACAATACGATCAGAATCGGCATAGCTTGAAACAGTGGAGAATGGGTACCCAAACGTTAAAATTTGAACCCACTTTTGATTAATGCTGGCACGAACTTGTTCCATCAAATGTGCAGATGGGGGTAAACCTATGGGGTTGAACAAAAAAGTCAGTATTTGCATCAATTTCAACCACATACACGACACAATGCTTATCTAACTTACTGTAACTGTCAGATATCTTTATAGTACTCATACGTCCGGGCAGCGAAGACCTTTGTTGGGCACATGGAAATTTTTAATATCCTATCCTTCGAACGAGTTGATCTTAGAAATAAATGACTCGATTTGTGCGTGCCAGCTTATTGGACATGGTTACAGCATCCAACCACATGGGCAACTCTTCAAAACTAGAAGCAGCACTGTAGCTGTATGCGCAAGGTAAACAGTTGAAATGATTTATTGACATAACGTAGTTAATGATGTGTCCAGCGTTGTTCCCTAATCCTTTGGTTATTTTTAATATATTACGGCAAATGCATTATCAATGGAAGGGAAACAAACGAGTCATACCATGTATTTGTGTACGCGGAATTTGAAAAAGCGTCAATGGAAAGTGTTTCAAAAACACGACTCAGAATTAGACGTCTGATATTCTAAGATCCTAGACACAGTCCAAGTTTTCACACCGTGGTTTAAATGGATGCTGGAATTGATCCTGGTTGATGATCTAAAAAACATTAGGCTTAACAACAACAATAGGTTTGTATAAAATCAAAATGTGTGTGAAGCAGAGAATTACGCTAAGAAGTTTGGTTTAAATTCATGCGGTTGAATGTAAACTGTTCTTAGTAATACAGACGCGGACAGGATAAAAATACGTTCTACAATTTAGGCGAGAATGGAACAAGATCGCGACTCCAAGAGTTCAGAGTCTCTTCATGTTTAAAGCCCTTGTAGAGGATAGTTTCGTGTATGGAATATTTTGCAAAATAGAATAATGTATTCTCTAGTTCGTTGAATAAAATCAGACTAGCCATTCATGATACAGATTGTTTTTCATACCAAGAACTAGTTTGCTTGAATGATAATAAATTCGCTGCATAATTTCTATATCTTTATTCAACCAAGGAGACAAAGACTAAACGAAGGTACGGTGACCGGCCGTAGGTACTTATTTATGATCCGTTAGAATGTTTGAGGAGAAGATTTACCAAATACATTTGTTTACCCGCATCGGACTGTTTAGCCATTCGAAAGCCGTGCAGCATGCGATTTTGATGTACATCCATGGTCGATATCGACCGAAGGAGGCCAACAACAGCAACAACAGAATACCTGTTTCGAGTAAATTAGGAGACGATAATTTTGTAAAGAGAGTGATTGTTTGAGGAGAGGTATTTAAGCTGGAGCATATCCAGGCACCCAAATCTTTTGCTTTACTGGACGTTTCAATGTCGTGAGCATATCTTTTATGTGAAATCTATTTACTTTATCATATAAGCTTATATTTGTTGAACTCTAAAGACAATCTATTCTTTGACGATCAAATGTGATCGCAATCGCTCTGTAATATCAAACAGATCGGTGGACTACGGATTCAGCTTTATATACATATGTCGCTGAAGAATAAAGATATATTACAACGAACAAGTTCTGGTATCACATCGACGTAGACCAGAAACAGGATAGAACCTTGGGAAACCCGGCTAGTGGCTGTTATAGGTGCTGAGTTGATGAACCAGCCAAAGCGTATTTCGAAAACTTTCATATTAGAAGTGAATATGTAAACTAGTTTTTAATATCCTCATTTGCTCAATAATCCGACGTGATAAACCGACAGCGGCCCACTAGCTCTATTACACCCGTTGAGGACCCAAATAACTCTTAAACATGAAATCATCGAATCCTGCTTCTATTCTAACTCAATCATAGGACATATGTGTTTAATGATGTGAGCCAGATTCACGGCGAAATTATAGATTGGTATTCTGTCAACCTCTGAGATAAAACTGTTTGCAGACGTTCCTCATAGTGGATAACAAACTTTCGTGGAGTCTGACGTCACTTCGCCCTTATATTACTCCTAATCAGTTAGCTTCGCACATCGGATACGGAGACAGCCCCGGGATGCGAGGGAATATTAATCCCTTATTCGTGATAGCGACTTGGCGGAGCACGTTTTAGATACGGGCCACAGCGTCGATCTAGAAAATATGGCAATATTGAGACGTGGTATTAAACTGCATAGCGAACGCCTACATGCCGAGGCGGTCGAGAAGGCGGATGGGGCAGAAATCTCCACAATCTGGCGCTCGGCACTGATGCGAAGGTAAATAGTTGTTATTCACCTTATACCTACTAGTTAATTAGATTTTTGTTTTTCTTCAAAAAATAGCCTTAGCCCCGTTAGTTATGTACTTTTACGCATGTGGGCCGCTGTGTCAACCGACCTTGACCGTGTTCACTTGTATCAGAGAGACGTGGATACACACTGTGTGGAAAATCGACCACTGATCCTGGTCAACCCAACGAGATGTGACACCGCGTAGGCGTACTATAGGCTGTTCAGCGGTAAGGTCAAATAAGTGGTGGTGGGTTGACCGCTACTGAATCATGTTCCCTGTCCTGACTATCACCCTTGGTCTGACGTAGCTTCTGTGTCACAAGTGAAACGTTACCCAAAAACTACTCTAACCGATTGCACACAAATTCCTTTGCATTATGAATACACGATCGGTCCCAAACATATTCCAATCGATTTCAGTGAAACTGTTCGTTGATTTGTGCAAACTGGTTTAAACAGCTTACACTTCTTACCAACTACGCTTTTGAATTTTTTTCAGAATTCTATTGACAATAATTGATAAACCAGGTCAAATGAAACACTGAATTTAGTGACGAGGTTGGTGTTTTATTTGTTACACGAGGACAAAGAAATGTCAAGTTCTTCAAAGGTCAACGCATTTCAAAACGCATAAAAGCAGGCGTCTCATCATCCAAACAACCAACCATTTATTAGTTTGTTGAAACATTTAATGCTCCACATTTCGAAACGTCAATCTTCATACACATTGTTCGTTTTTTCTAGTTTGCTAGTAAAATGTACTTTGAACTTGGAGCTTAGATAAGGAGCGACGGCAGCATATCAAAGTCACAGGCGGAGGCATTCGAACTTTGGTCCACTGGGTGTATGAAAAACAATGGGGTACGACAAAAGTAGTTCCAATCGGCCGACTTTGACGGTCAAAGGTTCAACCACCGAATTATGTGAAATCACGATTATTAATTTTTAATAAAATGCTGCCTTGTCACGAAGACCGTTAGGAAGTTTCACATTATAATCGAAATATCACTACGAGTTAAACGTTTATTCACTTATGATGATCGCTTTTCTTACCCAGAAACGATTGCATGAACTTGTGGTATGCATTATCAGAATTCTGAAAATGTAGTCGCACAAATCGTTTCAGCGACTGCAAGGTCGTGATGAGTGAATTTATTGTTCTCGTTGAATCAAATTTTACTAACTTCCCAAGTCAGAAATACAAGACTGAGCCAACCGATTCTACCAGTAAACAATGGGTCCATAAAACATCATCTCATTCAAGCTACAATGCAACTGCATTAGCGACGAGTATAACAAATGTTGACACACATATATATCTATATATTAATATAGGCTATATTATATATATAGATAAGATATGTTGGCTAACGTCGGTCAATATCAAGATTCAAGAATTTATGGTCACAAAAAAGCACATAGCTTCACAATTACCATATCATAGTAAATATTCGTTCAATAAGAGGTATAAAAAACAATTATACGATGTCACTCTTTGTTGTTATTGTTGGCCTCCGTCGGTCGATGTCGACCATGGATGTACATCACATCGCATGAATTTCAAGTTTTGCAACTTTTTGAATGACTAAACAGTCCGATTCGGGAGGAACAATCTCTCCGGCAGTGATAGGCAGCACTCGGTCGATCGGCGTCAGTTGCACGCTAGTGGCGTGATCTTTGTTCAGCAGCCATGAGCGGTATCTGCTCTTCCTCAAAAATTCATGTTTCACGGGGTGCTGAGATAGTTGAACGAGAAAATGTTTCGCTGTCCTAGGGTTTAACTCGATCATGTCAATCAGAGCTTATTACTGCAGAAGCTGGAAAGGTTTGGTATCACCGGAAAGTTGCTGAATTGGCTAAACGACTACATAACAAATCGCACTACCAAGGTATATGTTAATGGTGCATTAGCAAAACGAATCGCAGCAACTAGCGGAGTTCTCCCAGGTTCAGTCCTTGGTACAATCCTGTTTCAGTTTTCTGTAAATGGAACACCGGAAATTGTTCAATTTAACATTCCGTTATTTGCGGACGACATGAAGTTGAACCCATAGCCCAGAAGACTGTCTGCTATTACAAAAAGATCCTAATACGCCTCACATTTGGCCATTAAAGAACAAACTGCCATTTAACTTCAACAAATGCAAGCTTATGCATTTAGGGAAGCAAGTAGAGTTCACAAACCGTATAGGTTCACATGTCCTTAAAAGAAGAGTAAAGAAAAATATTTGGGTGATGGATATGTATGTATGTATGAAAGCGCAAGCCTGATCCAGTCAAAGTTCCGCACGTAGGCTAAGATACTGTCAGGTTGCCCAGGCCTAGACGGATATGAGAAACAAAATATAAATTGAAATGGATATGCTCCAGTTTAAAAACCTCACATCAAACTAAAACTACCTTTACAAAAGCAACACTTATCGCAAATCTTCTCAATCAAGTATTTGGGAAATTTTCACCAAAGATATTCCAAAGGATCAGTCATGGAATACGGTGTGCAGTCATGGTCTCCGTGGATCAAGAAGTATGTTGAACTTATGCAGCGACTCTATCACCACTCAACAAAACTAGTTCTCAGCATCCGAAACAAACCATATAAAGAAAGGATAGCTCAACTGAATCTGTTCGACTTTCCCTATCGACGAATCAGAGGAGACCTAATCTTACTTTACAAAACATTCCATACCCCGAACCATCCCTTACAGGACACTTATATACTGTTTAATCTATTTTCTTATATTGTTTATACACTTAAATTTCAATTTTTACAATCCTATGGTTGTTGTTAAGCTTGTTTGTTTTTAGACCATTAAAAACCTTGAATTACCTTGCCAGAAGATCGAATGCATTCGCTAATACTTGAATAGCCGACAAACTTGCGTTTGGTTGCACCATTCAATACGCATGCGACACTCCCACAACGTTCACCTTAGTGAAAGTGCGAAGCGATTTGTTGCAGTTTCGTTTTCCACTGCAATGCTCCCAAAACGATTTCCTAAGTATAATAGTCTAAAATAGGCCATCTTCCATACGTGAAAATGTCAAAATAATGTGAAATGGTTTCATAAACCAGTATAAACAATCCTTTCGCACGCGTCAACTTGGAAATGCCGTCAACAACTTCCGTGTATACTTACAGAGGACTGTCCACGTGGCCACGTTAAATTATGTATTTCAAAGAATGTGCTACTAACGAGTAGTATTTCGTACACCAGGTTAATTTTGCATTTTGAAAGGTTAATCACAGTCTCATTTCGACCACACAAATCGTTTGGCGTCGCCGCATTCTATGGAGGTATGCAATCGTTAAATTTTGAACGCAAGATTCTTCACAACTGGGGTGCGGGCGAGATAGCACCTTTTCCCGAGACACACTTGTTATTAAATCCGGACAAATGTGTCGAACTTGTCTTCACGAGTCTGTTTGGTATGGTATGATATGAAAGCAAAAGCCTGATCCGGGCAAAGTGCCGTACAATGAGAGACTGCACGTGGGCTAAAATACTGTCAGGTTGTCCAGGCCTAGACAGACATGACAAAAGAAATAGAATGAAAATAGAAATGGTAGTGTTTCAGCATGCAGCTCACTACCGGTAGCCAATCAATTTAGCACGATGTTAGCCGCGCAGCAGAAATACTGCACGAGTCTGTTTAGGAATCTCAGACGATCCAAAATTAAATCCACATACCATAGTAGAAAGAAACCTATCAGGTATCTACGCCTCACCATTTCCGGTAACTTAACCAGTACTCATCATCTTAATTCAATTCTCATAAAAGCTCGTAGACTCCAATTTTATGCGCTTCGTCTCGGCTCTATTGACTCCACGCAAAAACTAATTTATCAGTTCAACTACTTTTGTAACTTACCTCGTTTTGTACTGCTCTCCCTTAATTTTCTCCGCACCCACTTCCATAGAATTTATGATAGGCAGAGGTCCCATCATAATTTTTCTTGCCCGTGTTAAAGAAAGCATCATAGAAATCACTGTGAAACAACACTTGTCTTCTTGTGATCGATTTCTTAATAATATTCTCACCGATAATCCACAAGGAACTATCTAAAGCTCAATTATGATGCATTACTCGGTCGAAACATACTGGATTGCCCCCAGGAACATCATTGTGTCGGCAAACATTCATCTCAAGATAACCCCATCAAAAGTTTGCTACCATTGAATAACAGATGGAACATTTATCCTATCGATATTTTGTGCATTATATTTTGATCTCATGTCTCCGTGATTGTGTGCCATTGTGTTGAAAATAAACGTGAAACGGAAATTTCAAATGAAGTCTCTTCATTTATTCAAAATTATAGTTAAAACAGCTAGGCCCACCTGGCAGACGCATGCGTTCATTCGCAATTAATAGCGAAAGTTGCCTTTTAAGTTTAAATTAGATATAGAAAAGAGAAATTTGGCATGACGTCATGTTTATTTCAAGCAGAAAGGGGTGTTCTTCTAAGTCTCAGTTGTAGGGTGCTAGCTTAAAAGAGGCGTTGTGCTAGATAAATGTGTACTCATACTTAATGACACAAGGTATCTTGTGTTAAAATATGAACTACGTGATTTGTTTACGAAACCGTCTTACAACTTAAACCGTTGTTCAATCGTGCAGTACTGCTGTGCTAAATTGATTTGTCATCGGTAGTGTGCTTCATGCGGAAACACGCTGGAGTCTCACTACCATTTCTAGCTTGATTCTCATCTCGATCTAGGCGTGGGCAACCTGACAGTACCGTAGCCCACGTGCAGTTTTTGACTGTCCGGTACATACATTTTGTACAAACTGTCGTTCTGCGAACGTGATTAGTTGAGTGCATTTTGACCAATGAGGGCACTAGATGATGCAAGTCTAGAGGATGAAGGTATCACAAACTGTCAGTCATCTAAAGCCACGTGGCTAACTGATCAAAGAACCATGACTGTTTCGGCAGCAAGCAGTTCATGTGTAGATTGGGGCCGGCGACACTCGACCGGCGGTTAGTTCTCTCAAGCGATCGATAGCAATCTTAATTAAATGGTCTGATAATCAACTGATTTAAAAGTTCCATTTTATCACGCACATACACACAAGATATTATTCCTGTTCGTGGTGTTATATAACTGTTGCTATATCGCATACTGATGATAGGATTCTTTAAAATCATCGAATTCTTTGAATTATTCACCTAGATAGCAGTTTGATATCGCTTTTTGGTTTCCCATTGATGCATTTTATACAAATTCACAACAAAAACCATCATGGGAAATACTAGGATAGAAAAATAGTTCAATCGTCACCACAATCCAACCAGGTTAAGTTGCACTTACGATGGATGATCGTGCAGATGTTGAGAAATGGACACATGATCGCATTTCGTGCCGTTACGGTGACAAATCGTCTTCAGTCTCCATTCTTCATGTTAGTCGATTGTTACCCTCACACTTGTTATGACGAACAGTCGAAGAGACAACGTTCCACTCAACATTATTTATGAAATACGAACTATTAAATTGTCACCGTCACTCCAGAAGCCACGAAGTGTTCGCACCCCAAGAAGATAGATGGACTGTGTTTGGAAAACAGTTGCTCACATGCAACTTGATCAGTAACTTGCTCATACCAGGCAATAGCTAAGAGCTGTTTAGAGGTTAGCCCTCAAACGAACATTGTCAAATATTTGACAATTTACATTAAACCATGAGTGTGGGCTCATGTGATCGAACAGGTTGGTCACACCAACCTTATCCAACAGTGGCATGCAAGCACAACTTGTTTAGCATTCTTCCACTGTTTCAAGCGCATGCGGATTTTGATCCTACTGTCCCTAACGGGATGAGTGCAAGCAGCACGAAACCGGTCGTGGGGTGTGTTAGAAATGGAAATGCATGCAAAGGAGCATTTTTTGTTAAATTAAACCACTTTTCAGCTTGCTATTGGTACTCTGTACCCCAGCGTTCATTAGATGCATTGCTCACTTATTAAAAAAGACATCTGAGTACGTTTCAGGGAGGGTCTTGATCCTAGACTACCCTCAAGTTTATTTCTTTCCATAGTGCAATGAAAAGCTCAGTCCATTTTAACGGTTGCAGTTCAGCTTTTGTAATTTGCTGAGGCGTCAAACAAGGATGCGTTCTTGTTCGCCACGCTCTCCGGTAATTTCTTTGATCTGCTGCTGATGCATGCTTTTAGGACGACAACAGAAGCTATTTACCTCGCAGGGGTATTATTACAAAAATATTAAAACCGAACCATGTGAGAGTACAAACGAAAGAACAGGATGGGTTAATCATTGAACGCTGTTTGCCGACGATGCAGCCATTATTAGTTACTCATAAAATCACTTCTAGTCGCTGATGTACTACTTTTCTTCGGCAAAGACTTCCGGTCGACAATCAACAAGACCAAAATCTTTGGTCCATAGACTGTATTGCTTTTCATCATTGTTCAAAACTATCAGCTTGAACCAGTACATAATTGCACATATCTTGGTCCAACCGTTACGAATAACCTCGGAGATTGCTAAGCGGATTAGCAGAGCAGCTGTTATGTCCAGTTTGAACTGTCGTGTCATGGGTAACCATAAGTTGAATGTGAAGGCATAGGTGAGGACATACAGCGCATGCATACTAAATGCTTCAATGTACGACAGTGAAAACTTGAATAATCCATGCAAGACGATAGCGGAGCCGAATGCTTGTCAATCAAGGAATATCCGCCGTATCTTGAACATACGTGGATGGTAAATGTAACGAATGCTGAAGCGCCTTGTAAAGCTGGTCTACAGAGCATATTCACTCTACAACGACAGCGCTGGGTTGTGTATAACATGGAAATTAGTCGTATTTCAAAAGATCTACTCTATAGTGAGTTGAAAGTCAACCATTGGGTAGATCGCACTTGAGGTGCAAAAACGTTTGCAAAAGGGATACGTGAGCTTTCGACATTGGCCTTCCGAGTTTGGATGAGCTTGCCCTTGACCGCTAACTTTGGAATTACTGAGCAAAGCATCGTCTGCAAACTATGGAAGAGCAGATATCGCTTTCGGCTGCTGATAGTATATCACGCCGCCAGTGGTCGACCGAGTACTACTTATCGCTGTGAGCGCTGCGGGAGAGATTGTTCCTCCAGAATCTGGTTCGTCGTTCGAAACGTCCGGAAGCATGAAGACACCATGCACTTGTAAAGCAGATCCATGCTCGACATCGACCGAAGGAGACCAATAACAATGCGGAATTATAAAATACGTCTCATGTCACTATAATGTAATCATGAAATATAGTAGCGCACGGTCTAATAACAAAGCCTATCCGGACTAAAATGAGGGTTTCCATTTACTGGCTGGGAGCTATTTCGCATACAGTTGAAATGTCAATGGTTTTCGATAGACAACATGCCGATACATAGCGTCTATAGAGAGAGGTCTATTCAGGATAGATTTCGTCGTTGTAGGGCATGGACGCCTAATAGGAACAGGCGGTCAGAGTACGTTTGAAGTCAACGCCTGTCTTTCAGCAGTTGTCCGTGACGTAATTAACCCATTGTTGATAAAAAAAATACATCTAGGACAATGTGAACGGTTGATTGCGTGTGAGAAGCATGCACGTAAGTATTGAAGCAAAAACATCGTGAGCGGGAGCCATTTGATTCAATATCAGTTGAACGGAGGCGTGATGATACCCGGGTGCCAACACCAAAGTAGAAATTTCGTTTAGGGGACGAAACGCGAGGCCAAGGCGCATCAGTTTTATCCATAAAACAGAAAGAAAAAGCTTCCACGCCTAGTGGCGGCCGGAATATTTTAAAAAGTTGGGCGGATCCCCTTATACCTCTATGCCCGCGACTAACTCAGAGTTAATCGAGCTGCAAACTGAAACACGCTGGAGTCTCACTACCATTTCTATCCCCCCCTCATATCTGTCTAGGCCTGGGCAACCTGACAGTATCTTAGCCCACGTGCGGTCTCTGGCTGTGCAGCACTTTGCCTGGATCAGGCTTGTGCTTTCATACCATACATATAATCGATAATTTCTGGTATTATTCCAGCTGACGGATTTTTGAAGCAAGACTCATAACGTGTAGGTTGTTTTCAAACCATTATTTATGGCGACACGAATTTAGAATCTATAAAATAAAGTTCAGCGTATAACGCTTCTGGTGGTAGCGAAACTATGTCAATATGCGCAAACGTCCGCTGGCTTTCGGAACGTGACAGCTGTTTCCCGAAAAGAATATATGTATCATCATAAAAATACAAAATGATCATTTGCATTCATTTCCATCACACACACATGCAAATGAGCATTGTGGTTCATGGTTATCAGCTAAACCTCATTATACATGTGATCGAACAGGTTGGTCGTACCAGCGGCATACAACCGCTACTTGTTTACAAAATGGCACTGTTATTACAAAAACTGCTTTGTACATGCACAATTCGTATGCCTCGTGTTTCATGAGTTTGATTACCCACTCACGCCACAGCATGCTGTTTGGCGCTTTGTTGATCCAAAACTTGCACTCCACGAGAATTATGGAACAAAGCGCATAGCGAAGGATGGCATGATACTATATAGACGGTCTAAAGTAGGCTGAGTATCCGTATAAAAATCGAAGATTTATTGTGAAGCCGTAAATCTTAAATTTCAAACAAATGTTCAAGATCAATATGCCCGCTACAATCAGGCTGAAAGGTATCTTATCGACCAATGAAGAGACAATGTATGAAATCGCAAGCCTGATCCAGACAAAGTGCCGCGCAGTCAGGTTGTCCAAACCAAGAGCGGATATGAGAATGAAACTAGAAATGACAGTGAGACTCAAGCGTCCGCGCGCAGCTAATAACCGGTACAGAATTTCTACACAATTGCATATCTTTTGTAATAAGATACAAAAAACGGAGGCAATATCGCAGAGTAGTAATTTCACCGGATTAACGCTACTCACGCTTTTGTTTAAAATAAGCCTGATCTAAGCAGTGTCAAAAAATCAGTCTGCATGTGGGCATTGTCAGGTTGCCTAAATCTATACAGATAAAAAGGAAAACGGCAATGAAATTAGTGTTTCCGGCTGCAGCGAAGTACCTTCGGCAAGTCAACTTCGTACAGTAATATCTGTGCAGTACATAAGTTCTACACGATTACACATCCGTGTGGTTTTGAAGGAGATAACGATTAAAACAGCTGGAACACTAAACGTGGCTAGTGTGAACCCAGGACTAATTGTCAATAGACCTGAATTCAATATACAAAGTGTGCGTTGTACACAAGAGTTGTCAGGCTGTAATGTCTGCAATAACGTTCTTTATTAGTGAACCTCTG